>JAFFZR010023593.1:707-16910 GCA_018397195.1 Lethrus apterus | reverse complement strand
TAATTGCCAAGCAACCACTGCTTATAAATGAAAATCTTCCCAACAAAAATTGAGTACGAATGATCTTTGGTTGGAGAATTAACAGAATGAATTATAACACTGACGTTTGTCAAAATGACATTTAATGTATTTTTAAAGTTGTCATGGTTACTAAGTCAAAGACTATGACGTAGCGGCAAGAAAAGCACCATGTAATCTTTTCAGTAGGTATAAGATTGTTCTGATTGGTGCATGTGATCTTGGTTTTAAAATATCATTGGTCCACGTCATCATGAGGTTAATTCTCACAATAATTTTGACATTCACCTCTTCAGGTCTTATCCTGCTGATGTGTTCTTTTAAACTGGCGGGCATGGCATCGGGTAAATTTCGTGGATCGTTGTAAAACTCCGGAATCCATCCGTATATTTTGTTCAATTTTAAAAATATGCAAGGTGAACTCTTATGGTAATTAAAGTGCTGTTCGCGACTGCATTCTCCCCACATTTTAACGTCAAAATCGCAGACTTGTCCAACGGATGGTGGTTGTGTGAAACTGCATCGTCTAATCGAAGCTGTGCCCTTTTCAGTCTTTCCAGGAATATAATATTCTAAAAAAATATTTGTAATTATTCAGTGTAGACATTCCTATTTTTACATTTTTCAAATGTTTGTAATTCACATTATTTGAAGAATTATTAGTTTAAGCAACGTCCCTAACTAACTCATGCGGCTTACAGAAATTTATGAAAGCCTAAGCAGAATGTAAATAAATCTTACTGTCTAGAAATCCCATCAGTGTTCCCACCCATTTCTCGTAGTTGGTTTTGTTCGATCCTTGTATCCATATCAGAGTACTTTCGGCATTTTCCATTGACATCGGTCTGAAACCCAGGCCTGGATTGGTACCGATCATTGAACCGTCCAATTGCCATTTGGGTATTCGAGGATCGAGCGTTTGAAAAAATACCCACATGCAGATGGCCACCAGGGCAGCCAACATTCCATAAAATATTAAGTAGAAGAGGCCAATTTTTGCTGAAAAAAAAATTTACAATTAATTCTTGAAAGAAATTTTTGTGATATATTTCTGTAATTACGAAATATAGAAATTAAGATAAATTTATTTATCACTTCGTTTTTAAAAATTCTATGTTCGAATAGGTAACGAATATTTCTGTTGTTGTTTTTTAGTTGATTTCTTTATTTATATTATTTATATGGTGTTAAATCGAAAATTTTCATAGTGATGCCTAAAAGCAGAGGCGGCGCAAGGGCTTTAAGCAGCCGAACCTAACTCAACAAAATGTAACCGTTTTTCTTTTTATTAAAAAACATAGTCGAGATTAGTTACAAGTTATAATGGCCACGTTCAGTCGGGGTCAGCGCTATGACAGCAGCCAATGAACGCCAACGTGCTGTCATTTAGTTGGCATTCAATTGGCTGCTGTCATAGCGCTGGCCCAGCAGTCACCCGGCTGAACAATGTTATAAAATATTTCGATTACGGAATGAACCCAATAAACCCACATACTTTTGCGAGCTTATCGAATAAATTCATTTACGAGCTTTTACAATAACGACACAATCTTATCAAAGTGGCCATTAATAAGAGATAGTGCTTGATTATAATACTAACGATTTGAGTTTAGTTGGGTTATGGCCCTTATGACTTTTGGGTTGCAAAATTAAAATTAAATTAAAAGGTGTAATCAATCAAATGTGTAATTAAACGATATAAAGAAAATTTAACACACCCAGACGTTAAAGAAATCATAAATTTTATTTACTTGAACGATAAAAATATTGCAAAGGGACATTTAAAACAATTTCGTATAAAAACAAAACAACGCACAACAACGTCCATTTAAATAAAAGAACGCGCGTTATCATAACCTCACTCTATCGCGTATAGACAACGTAAACAAAACTTACTCCAACTTTGCGCGTTTCTTCCCAAAAGTGTGCCTTCATCTTTGTTGTAAATAGGCTTCTTGTACGGAGGATACGGTAAGAATTCCTCACTTTCTTGAGACATGCCCATCTCACGAAATACTTAAAACTAATTTTATGGACGGAATTTAAAGTAAAGACGAACTAAACACTACACTAAAACCTCGAAAGTAGGCGAGGCCCGTTTGCTTCTTGGCCAGTGTCGCCACCAGCTGGACATTCCTTTTTGTTGACTCACAGTGGCGTAGTACGTAAATAACTCAATTAATTTGTATTATATTTAATGAATGAAAGTAACCTGATTTAGTATTATATGATGTTTGAATGAGGGTTTATCTCATTTTAACTCAATTAAAAATTAAATTCGATTATTTAAAAAAATTAAGATTTTACACCGTCACTGAAATGATGACTAATGTGTAAAAATATTAACAAAAAATACTCTCTGTCTAAAAGACCCTATAAGGAGGTGAGGCCTTACTTGGGGCGAAGGTAATATGTATGTGAAATATTCAAAAGTAGAAGCAGTAACATTGTTGATTAAGGTAAATCGTAGGTTTCTGCGACTGTTGCCAATTGACATCATTTAACTTCCAAGTTAAAATGCATTTTTGGAGGCACTATTTGCCGAGGCAATTGGCATCAGCATCAATTTGAAGATGTCTCTTGAATTTACTATTTTATCCCAAAACCTCACTTTCCTTTTGTATGTTTTGGATCACGTTTTGAGATTCATTGCAATGAGGCAAATTTGCCTTTTTTTTCTTGAAAGTTGAAAAATTTGCAAAACACGAAACGGAAAATTTATTTTTGAAAAATATTGGATGACCTAAATTTGAATTAAATCCTGATCAACTTTTATCAAACTTAAAATAAATGTAGTATCTTCTATACTTACACCAACTTACACCATTCCGTCCAAAAAATTTCTTCGTCTCCGGATCCCATACGAATCTCTTTAATTTTTGTTTTTCCGTCAGCTTCATCTCTTCCGGTTTGATGTAATAAGCCGTCTGCACGTGTAAAAGTTCTTCTTGTTTGATCAGCGCCAGTGACGGTTGTCTGCATCTCGTCGCGTTATTTTCCGTCGTCGTATTCGTGTTCGGCATTTTTCGAATTCGATTTCGGATTAGCGGGAAAAAATCCACACTGTCAAAACGTCTTCACCGATGATAAGATATTGTGTAAAGTTAAACGTCGACTGGCCGTGGATAGAGATAAGCTAAGCTGGTCAGTAGGAGGGCCCGGATATTAGCGATTTTGTACATAACTACATCCTCATCAGAGGTACTCAATCATTTTTTTTTTCGCAAACCGTACGTAGAAATTTTCCTATCGGGAAAATTTGTATTATAAGCCTTTAATCATGATAACGACACGATTATAATTTTGAATATTCACTCAATATTAAAAGAATCAATGAGGAATATCAATGAACGATGAGGAACATCTAATATTTTATTTTGAAATTCAAAATTACTTGGACAGAATTTTTTTTAATTCAGTTTTTCTACTTTTTACCATATTTAAAGCTACATATAATGATAATTAGATTCGATCTAATTTTCAAGAAATTAGATGTAAAGAGAATTTTCTAAAACCCCTTGTAACGTTAATCCTCATTATTTATTCTATATTCGAAATCTCCACTTTACACAAGGATAGGGTGACCAGATTTCCAATCCATTAATGCTGTACTAAATATATAGTTAGAAACACTGACGTCTGGTTGGGTTCGCTCCGTGATTGAAATTTAAAACGTATTATTAAGAGTACATTTAGAGTACAAAGATATATGAGATGTGGATTGGGTTCGCTCCGTAATTAAAATTCAAAAGGCGTTTTGCTGTACATTCATGTTGAATGCTGGACGTTTTGCTGTACTTTCGTGCATGCTGTTTAGCTTCCTATAATTCCAGACAATACTGTGAAATGATGTACGTATGGTCACCCTACACAATGAACCTAATGAATTTATCTTCTACAAAATACAAAAAGATAATTTCCTGTTTAGGATTTTTTTTTGTTGGTCTTAAAGGTAGGGTTTTTTCCACGTCCATAACGCACTGTAATATTACCTTTGCAATAGGAATCTGACTCCTCGTTTATCCTTTTATTATTTTTGGTATCATCTAATTTCTAATCACAGTGGGTCGATGCCAAAATCAAAAATTTCTTAGATGGTTTTATAATTTTATTTATTTCCAAATAGAAACTCTTTGTTTTCTCTCATTTTATTTTTTTAATGTATTTTTTTATACATTCAAAAAATTATTGGGTACTGCATGCTGGGTTACTGGAAGATACCCGTAAGATGCGGTTAAGAATTAATGGTGGTAATTTCACCTTTAAAGGCAGCAACGGATGCTTTATCGTCTAAATTTGCCAGTACCATTGCACTTAATTTTTTTCGTGAGTGCGCGTGTGTCATTCGTTAATTGGCCGTCTGATTCTCACGACGGGTAAGCACCACGCACCGAATTAGATTGGATAATTTTCGTCATAAAAAGACCGTAAAGGCGGACGCTACATGCAGAAAAAGTCCACCGAATTCCATCCAATAGACGATCGCCATTTTAAGGCTATTTCCGTAATCAGTGTAATAATCAGAGTGAATCGAGTCAACATTTATTAAAGTTTTTTTTGTCGGCCATTTCTCTTATAACTTATAATCTAAAGTAAAATATTAATAATTTTAGCTTACAAACAAATTTTTATAAGCAGAATTTTTCAAACTTTTTTTCTGTTCAGTAAATTAACTGACATTTAAGACAAGACAAGACAAGACTTGTATTTGTTTCCCATCGACTTCATACTTATCAGAGAATTAATATTAATATGTAATGTGTAGACTAAGGTAAATTAATTCATACATATTTTAAAAGATATAATTATTGAACAATATTTTACTCTAGTTCATACATTGCGCCATCTATGGACTAGTAGAGGAACCTTTCAACTAAAAGATTCGTTCAAAATATATAATATGCATGTTATGTTGCCTATACTTTATGATAATAATTTTTTACTACAACTCAATGCCCATTTGTTCCGGTTCTTGGTTATACAATTATACATATTATTGTTTTCTTCTCTTAAATGAAATACAACTGCTAAACGGTTTTGTTATTATTTTGTCTTTCGTCCGGTCTGGCGGATTCCGAAGATTGACAAATCAATAAAGGGGTTTGAACGTTACGGCCCAAAATGACTTGCTTTTAAATAAATGGGAATGTAATTTTTTAAGTTGTAATATATTGATCTATGGAGATGCTAAGATTTATGATGTTTTATAGTAACCGTGACTAACGGGTTTCGTTAAAAGAATGAGATATTCAATTGTTTAAATGAAATTAGTTTTAATTACGTGAAAATTGCTCATATAATATTAAATATAATGTAATATAAAAATTAATATATGTGTGTACGACTTAAGGGTTGCTTTCTATTCTTTCGCTTCTGTCTGTTTTTTGTTTTATCTTTTCAGTTGTTGATTCTCAAGCTTTATATTCCACTTCATTTTTCCATCTTTCTGTTGGTCTTCTTCTCTTCTATCCTCCTATATTACTTTTTAGTACATTTTTTTTGAATATTTATCCTCATTACATGCTTCATTATTCTTTGTGCGTCAACTACATTTATACATCATCATCTCTGCATTTGTCTTTCTCATTCACCCTCCATCAACTTTCCTTTCCTCAGTGTGGTTTTCTGAAGATTTTCCTTTCCCATATCTTGACGAACCTTTGGCTTTCGTTTCTTAATAAAAAAAAAAACCTTTATTTGGCATAATACTTAATTAACAAAACTTTCATATTACATTCCCCCGCCACCTCCAGTCTCTTCTTCAGTCTTTTCAACACTTCTAAGCCTTCCCCTGATTCCCCCAAACACGTCCTCCACCTCACCCCCATTTCGATGTCCTCCTCCGCATCCAGTCGGTTGCAAATCCTCCACCAATGCTCCTATTCATCCTCCCCTACTCCACAGAACCTACATTTCCTATAATTCTCCGTCATCCAATATTTATTTCCTTTTTCTATAATTTTTCCTCTGTGCCACTTCTTTTCCCCTCTAAGTACTCCGGCGTCCTTCCATATGTACATAAGACCTTGTACTTTTTGTTGTACCTCCCCTTCTGTATTTTTTCGTAACGCTCCTGTCCTTCCACCTCCATCTGTCCAGTACCTTCTTCAGGAATTCCTTTACTTCTGATGTTTTCCTTTCCACCTCCGCCAATAACCAACCTGCTTTTTCGTACATATCCACTCTATCTGCCTCCCACCTTGACAACATCTCTTTCTTCCGACCCCTTTTTACTACCTCTTCCAGCACCATCCTAGTCCAGTTCGCCCTCTTCCTTTCCCTCACTTCCATTTCATACTTTACTGCTCTCCTTCCCGTCTCTACCACCAACCTCTCTTGACCTGTCTCACTCAACACCACGTATTCTGGTGTCGTCTTTTCTAGCCGCAGTGCCCTTTTTATCCCCCTTTGTAGGGCCCTTTCCACGCACTTGTGGTCCTTCATCCCCCACACCTCCGCTTCGTACAGTAATATGCTTCTTATACAACATTTCCATACAACCATCGCCTCCTTCCAATTTCCTTCCCGCTTGTTCCGTAACACCTTTCTAAGTCCTGCCTCAACCTTCCTAGCTTTCTCGCACGCGTATTCTAGGTGACTTGAGAAAGACATATTTCCTCTAATCACCCAGCCTAGATAAATCCACTCTTTAACTTCCTCAATCTCTTCCCCTTTCCACTTTAGCTTTATCTCTCTTCTCCTTCCTCCCCCTTTTCTAAATACCATTAGTTCCGTTTTCTTTATGTTTAGAACTAGGACCCTCCTTCCCAGAAATTTTTCGAATCTCTTTGTCATCCCCTTCAATCCTTCCTCGCTATCGGCTAATAACACCAGGTCGTCCGCGTAGGCTAACGACCATATCCTGCCTCCGCCTTACTTCACTCCTCCGTCCTGTCCCCTTCTTAGTACTTCCTCTAACTCGAAGACATAGATGTTGAAGAGTATGGGGCTTAGCGGACACCCTTGTCTCACTCCTCTCCACACTCTAAATTCTTCCGATATCGACTCTCCCAATCTCACCTTGCACCATGTCTCCACATAGAGATTCTCAATTTTAGCGATGAGTCCCCTATCCACCTCCCTTCTTCTCATTATGACCCCCATGATATTCCTATCCACCGTATCAAATGCCGCTTTCAGGTCTACAAACAGCGCGAACATTTTGCCCCACTTTTCCTTCGTCTCTCTTCGTGCTAGATAATTTAGGATGTATAAATTGTCTCTAGTGCCTCTTCCCCTTCGGAATCCATTCGGTCCCTCTGGTATTATACCCTTTTCTTCCACGTCCTTCTCCAACCTTGCCTGCAGCACCCCTGCGTATATTTTATACACCGTGTCCATCAACGTAATCCCCCTGTAGTTCTCCATACGTCTTTTATCCCCTTTTTTCCATATAGGGATTATTATCCCCTATCTCCACCCCCTGGTAACTCCATCTTCCCTGTCCAGATCTTGTTCATTATCCTTAATAAGTTCCTCTTGCATTCATCCGTTGCGTGGATCCATCCTTCACTTTCTATGCCATCCTCACCTGCTGCTTTACCCTCCTTCATTTTCCTTATTATCAACTCCATTTCCTCCCAACTCACCTCTTTCTCTCCCTGGCCTCCGGTCCTCTCCTCCAATTTTACTTCCCTTTCCTCTGTCCTAGACGGTCCATCACCTCCTAGTGGGTTCTCAAAGTGCTTTTTTCCAACCCTCTATCTTTATTTCACCTACTTCCCCTTCCCTTCTCCCCTTCTTCTTTTTTATGTATTTTCATATTTCCGCCTCATTTCTCAAGGCCATCTCCTCCTCCCTTTCCATTTCCTCCATCTGTTTCTTCTTTAATTCGCATAGTTCTTTGAACTCCCTTTTTCTCCTCTCTAATTCTTTCCAATCTTCTGTTCCTTCTCTGCACCGTCTAATGGTCTCCCTAATTTTCTTCTTTTCTGTGATACATTCTCCATCGAACCAAGTCCTCTCACTACATACAACCCTTACCACTCTCGTCTAGGCCGCCTTTTTCATGATATCCATCATATCTTTAACTCCCTGCTTCTCTTTCCAGTCTACTTTTTCTAAGTTTTCTTTATACTTCTGTACTGCTTCCTTGTTCCATATTTTTCTTACTCGACTATCCTCTCCCCCTGTCTTTTTTACTACCATTTTTGCCTCTTTTCCCACTTCTATCTCCAACGGCATGTGGTCTGATTCTATCCTTTCTCCCACTTTAAATTCCGTCACCTCCCTATTTGCCTCCTTGTTCACGATTATATAATCTATTACTGTCTGTCCCTGAGCTCCTAAAAACGTAAATTGCCCCTCCTCATTTCCTGCCGTCTGGCCGTTTACCATTTCCCATTCTCCTTCTGTTACCCACCGTAACAACCACCTTCCTTATGCGTTAATCACCCCATCTTTGAATTCCGCCCCTTACTGTCCATTCCTCCTTTCCAACCATCTAGCTGTCCCGTCTTACCAGTCCTCGCGTTCATATCCCCCGCGATCATTTTTAGCCCCGACCATCCTTCCGTCCTTCTATCTATCTCCTCCGTTATCCTCTTCAACTCCTTATTACTATACATTAGGAAAATTTTCCATTTCTTTCCAATTATCTCTATCACTCTCTCCTGCAGTCCCTGTATCGTACACTCCTTCCACTCCCTTCTGTCGAGGCCTCTCTTGACCCCCGTTATCACCCCTCCTTTAGCCCTCCCCATCCCTCTTTGCCTATTGGCATTCTCCCAAACAAAGCTTTGTGGTAACTCGTCCTTAATCTTTTCCCAATCCTTTTCTTCTACCCACGTGTCCGTTAGACCCACCACCTCGAAACCCTCCATATACTCCCACAATTCATTTTTTTCCGCCTCTATCATTTTCATCCACTTTCTGAGTCCCGCTACATTCCAGGAACACCCCTTGAACCCCTCCCCTATCTTCCCCTCCCCCTTCTTAGTTATATTCTCCTGCCTACTTATGCCCTTCTTGAGGGCGGAAAGTACGTTCCTTTCTGTCCCCCATCTTTTTCAGTTCCCCATCTTCCCCTTCCATTTGAAACCAGTCTTTTTCTATCATAATATTTTGATATTTTGGTTGTTTCCCTCAATTGTCTTTGTATTTGTCTCTCCCTTTCTGTTAGGTCATCTTCTATGTATACCTCCGTACCTTTTAAACCACTTTTCCTTCCCATCACCTTCCTCTTACTTTCCCAGTCCTTCAATTTTACTAACAGCGGTCTCCCCTTCCCGTCTTGTTTTCCAAGTCTGTACGCTTCCTGTACCTCTACCTTGATATTTAATCTATCCCACAGTCCCCTCAGGTCTGATTCTACACTTTCCCCCTCCTTCCAGCCCGCCACCACTATATTGTTTCTCCTTTCTCTCTTCTGTCTTTCTTGTTCTCTCCCCTCTACCGTGTCCAACCTAGTCTGTATTCTTTTCATCTCTGTTTTCCACTCTTGTTCTTTCCCCTCCCACTCTTGCTTATATCTCTCCACTGTTTTCTCTAACTTTGCCATATTCTCTCTAATCTCCGTATTCTCCTTCCTTATAGCTTTCAGTTCTTGAATCATTTCCCTCCTCCCTTCCTACCCCTGTGTCTTGATTTCCTTTAATTGTTGGAGAATTTCCCCTACCATTATATCTTGTCCCATATTTCCTCCCCTCTCTATCTTTGTCTCCTTTGAACTGACCTCTGTTTTTTTTCCTTTCACATCCGGCGATCTATTCACTTTATCCTTTTTTCCGAATATATCTTTCTTAATACACTCCCGTCCACTGAAACTACTCGCCCTTTCTCTGCCTTCCGCCATCCTGACAATCCCTGTTGACTCTACTACTTCCCCTGTCCATTTTCTTTTTCACCTCTCAATACTTCTTTCCTAACTTCGGCTATCCTTCTTCCGCCCGCACTCGCACACAAAAACTTGCCTAAATACACCGGCCAACGCTCTAACCGGGCCGCAACCAACGATGACCTTCGCCCGTTTTAGCTTCTCGGACCTTTATAAACCGATACCGCCACTGTTACCACACCGATTTCGTGCTCAACATTATCCGTTTCTTTCTGTCCGTTTATTTCACACCCTAAGCTGACTTCCACTTATTACTTCCGCCTCTGTGACTAAAATTTGCGGAGCGCACTTTAAACACGACCACTACGCACGAATTCAACAAGACTTGTTGCAATGTTTAGAATTAATGGTGTATTTACAGTGAAATATATCGAAGTCCAATTTTGGAACTATTTATTCAGCATTTGCCAGATGACCAGTTAGAAAATGGCTACTTTCAACAAGATGGTGTAATTGCTCCATCATTCGTGAAAATTCACTGCTCTAAAAGAAATATTTTCAAATAGAAATAACAAATAAATCAATTTACAAATATTAATGTGGAAACTTTACTTCATGTTTTCTATAATTTCTTATCATGGCTTCCGCGGTCTTTGTCCAGTACTGTTCCTTGATATCAAGTTTTCAGGGCTGTTTCATTATCGGAATCAATTACCCTACTTCTGAAATGAACTGAACTTTCTTTTCAGTCTAGCCTTCAGGAAGCAATATAACCTGTTCTATTATTTTTCTATTTGGTATATGCATGATACATCAAAATATTGTATGCGCAAAAGTTTAACACAATCTTTAGCAAAAATGATTAATTATTAAAACTTCAGGTATTTTGGTATCATCATACACTATGTGCAAAATTATTTTATTATGATCCCAACGAGTTTGATATTGAGTATATAAAAAAATAATTAAGTAAAAAACCTCATTGTGTTTCTTTGAATTTAAATGTGTCTCATTCTATCAATATTCATAAAGGTATTCCCCAAGGATCATCCCCATTTTTATATATGCCATTGCACAATAATCTTCTTTGTATTTTGTAAAAATCATACTTATGCAGATGATACACAAGTTTACTTATCTGAGGATTATTTCTCCCTAGATGTGTTAGTTCAAATGTGCAGCAACTAGTTGACATACAAACAGCTTAATTTTGTGTGCCTATTCTGGTCTAAGGTATTGTTATATATGAATAAGCATATTTTAAGAAATAAACTAAAAAAAATATGTTATCAGACGCCTTAGCTCTCTTTCATTTTAATTATGCATTAGCAATAAAATAAGAAATATCGTCGGACGTTATGCCTGTTTAACACATTCTATTATCACTTGTGCCATGTATTATAGAGATTAATTGCAAAAAAATATTTTGCCTTATTTATGATCCATATACAGTATTTCCCCCGATCGAGTTTACAATTCTTATTTCTGATTTTACGAAAAAATCTCAAAGGAAAAAGAAATTTTGCTTGATTTGAAACTCCCATTTATGTTATCAAAACTTCAATATGACTACTCTGTACTCTTAAAATAAAAAATGTTGTCAATTTTTTGGACTTTTGGAATAATTTTTAATTTTCTAAATTTGATTAGATAGTAGCTGTTGCCTAGTGGCAAACAATTTAAATATCAGAAATCTCGTAATTGTAAATAAGTACAAAATTTTGACTTTAGAACAACGCATTTATTTAATACGGGACCGCCTAAATCAGATTGTCCACAGGACTTGCCCAACAATGACGAAGAACTAAAAAACCGAACAAGAAACGCTGTGGATTATCAATTAAAGAAATTTGGAAAAGAATTACGCCTTAGAGTCGAATTATGTGCAGATAACGTTTTTTCTTGTTTTTTTTTTTTTTTTGGTAAAGTTTTCTTTGTGATGTTTTGGATTTATTATGAATTATTATGTAAAATCAAAAATAAAACACATTAATTAATTGTCAACAGGTAATATCTGCTATCTAAACAGATTTAACAAATAAAAAAATATACAGGGTGTAACATTAGTGCGATGTTCTTCGATATCTCCGTTGTTATGCAAAATACAAAAAATATTTTCGTTTGTGCGCAACCACGAACAACTTGAAAATTTTAAATGAAACACCGTATATATTATTACATTTTTGAATTCCCTGGGTAATTCCAATATAAGTTTGTATAAGATAATATTTATCTATGTCTATTCGTTTTTTATTTGCATTTATTCGAAAATTTTGACAGCTGACTGTCTTCGGCAAAACGCCTATAGTTCAATAACGAAATTTAATGTGTGAATATTATGAAACTTTGAATGTAAAGCTTGGTGTATCTTCTTATTTACAGCATATACTATTTATTAGTTCGTAGTTTATCAGCTTTGTTTAAAAAAACATTTAAAAACAAAATTACTTTTATGGTTCTCAGGATGGACGACTATGTACGAAAATTAAAAAATACATCAATATCCCGAAAATTATTAATTTTAATACATATGTTGCTGATTCAAATTAATAGACAATTAAATTTTGCTTTCGACTAATGCATAAAAATATAGCGCTTCCATTTAAAAAAATTAAGTTTTCTGCATTTCAATTGTTTCAAAAAGAAGAAGATTTATGAAGTATGTTGAGTTACATATCGGATTTCTAATGGTTTTACTATTATCACTAAAGATCCCTCTAGCGTTGCATAACATTTCATGATCTTGCTGTATTTCGTTATTGAATTATAGAAGTTTTGCCGAAGACCGTCAGCTGTCAAAATTTCCGAATAAATGCAAATATCTTAAAAACGAATAGACATAGACAAATATTATCTTATACAAACTTATGTTAGAATTACCCAGGGAACTCAAAAATGTGATAATATATAGGGTATTCCATTTAAAATTTTAAAGTTGTTCGTGATTGCGTACAAACGAAACACTCCGTATAACTGAAATTTTAGATGGTGGAGACCATAAATTCAAAAAGGTTTTATCTTAAAGTATTTTTTGTATTTTGCATAACAACGGAGATATCGAAGAATATCGCACTACTGTTACACCCTGTATATATTTTAAGAGTACAGACTAGTCGCATTGAGGTTTTGATAACATATATGGGGATTTCAAATCAAGCAAAAATTCTTTTTCCTTTAACATATTTTTGTAAAATCAACGATAATTTTTTTTCCTCTTGTAAACTCGATCCGGGGACAATGTATATAAAGTGTAAATACTTACCTTATTTAAATAAATGTTAATTCTTATATGTTCATCTACTTACCACTATTGGACCATCTGGACCGGCGCTATGTAAAGTTGCTCCAAACCATTGGTTAGACTTTTGGTCAATTTTGTTGCGATTTTTGTCGATATTATCACCTGCAAAAGAAAACTTAATTGTACATATTCTCTTTTTGAAAGTCTGTTAGTTTTTCGTAGATCATTTTAAAGGCTTACTAATGCAAAACAATAAGCATAAAATTATAACCGTTAATAAATAATCGCTGTTCGGAGCTGTCTTTAATGCATGTTAAAGTACGCTGGGTAATTGATACTGTTGCTTTCGACATAAGTATATCAAGTTTCATGATCGTGTTACCGCACGCTGTAGTAAGTGATAAAAAATAGACGTATCCAAGATTTACGTTTCATTGATTATCAATGATTACATGTAGCAAGAAAAAAAATTACAAAGTTGTTGAACATATTTCACGTCCTGAACAGTGTCGTTATTGGGGCATTGTGGGCATCAACTGTTTATTTTTATTTCTATTTCCACTTGTTATTTGTTTAAGTTTCGTTTACAGACCTTTAAAATAACAAAGAATTTTAAGAAGCTGACGAAAAAGTTCGTACAGACGTATAATGTTTGTTTCAAAATATCAATTTAATGAAAAATCAGCTGTATAAATGTTATTTAGTAAATTGCTTACCATTTTCTAATAACTTTTCTTTTATGTTTCGTGGATTTGTTGGTATGGTACCTTCCTTTATTTTCCAAACGGCATCGCAATTAATTGTTTCATTTTATTTTTGGACAGTTCATTTTGCAAACAGTAAATATAGATAAAGTCACTGAGTCTTAAGAATAATAACAAGCTTACCTGTAAAATATTAAGCAAATCCTTTTACTAAATATTATTAAGCTACTACTACTTTCCATTTACTTCAAATTATGAGCAAATGTTTCATTATTAAACACATCCTTTTACTATAAGCAAATGCTTGTATTTTTGTCTTTTTCTTTTCCTCATTTCCTTCAACTTTATTCATACGGACCATTTTGTTTAACAACTAATGTCAGTTATAATCTATTCGTCACAGACAGCTTCAATATTTTGTCTTGTATTTCCAATAAATATCAACATATTTTGGAACTTAGCGCTAACTTATGAGAATTTTGTTTAAAATATAATTAGTGTCAAATTCTTGGTTGATAGAATACTTATCTTTTTTTTTTTCTTTTTTGAGCGTCAACCAAATTAAAACTCAAATTGTGCAATAAAATATATTTATTACGACACACAATATTAAGAAATATAAAAATGTGGCTCGTTATCTTCGTCGGGTAATAAATATATTTGACGTTTGTTATTTATTCACTATGGAAACATTCTTTAAAAAGCATAGTTTACTATAAATTTGTTTCATCAATTAGTTCAAAGGTTGAAATAATAATTTTAAACATTAATTAATGAATCAAATTTTACAATTCCTAATCCCTATTGCGTCCCACGTTACGACTTCTATATACTCCAGCTATTGCTGTAAGACTAGGAAAAACGTGGAAAAAATACATCTAACCAAAATTATATATTTATAAGTTAGCTATATTATTATCGGAAAGGGAATTATGTATTATTTATAATTTTACATAATTTCAATTGTCCATTATTGATAATCTAGGATAATATCAACATTAAATTTTCAGATGGATTTTTCTCTGAATTTTTTTAGTGCAACCTTATGATTTTTTTTGCACGGTCATAAAGTGTAAAAAAATCACTATCGGAATCCACTAAAAAAAAATGTATATTGTCATTTAAATTTTTTTGTGATGACGTCATAACTACAAAACAAATGAAAGTCGGAAGGTGAATCGCACGTATTAATGTGTATTTTTAAAATTTATCTTTTTTTTTTCTTTCTTGAAACTAATAATATTTTTAAAATCTAAAATCGACCTGTTTCAGCGTTTTTTAAAAACCCGGTTGGGTTCGCTTTTATTTTTAAATATTCCATACTTTAATCCCATCCTGTATATTATAAGTTATTGATCGGCACTTAAAGAGACATTATACAAAAAAAAAAAAAAAATGATGAATAACACATCAAGGAAGAATTATAAGAAAATTTATAGATAGATCAGCTCTTATTTCGGAAACTTGAAAACTCACGTACACAATCTCAACGAAAAAGAAAAACGAATTTTAATTAACTTTTTCGTCGAACGCCGCATTTTACAATTTTTATTTGACGTGCATTTCCGCGAAGGAAACTAATTAGTAAAGTAAAACAGTCCCTTTTAACTTTAATACTATATGATGTATCACAAAAGGACGATTTTATTTTCGCATAAATTCTAAAAAACGTCTCGTTAGAATGAATTAGATATTAAAATTCTGAGAAAAAATATATACAAAAATAATTAAACTTGAAGCTACCAATGCGAGTAGCTGATTTTAACCTTAGATCTTTGACAAAGTTCCATCAGGAAAGTTATTATCTTTTTAGACATTGCATTTAAGTATCTTCTATTTGATACAATCGTATACATCCATGAAAGATACAAAAGCACGAATTAACATGTATAATCATGTTTTGTTTCGTTTTTAAACATATTAATCTAGTATAATTTTTCTCGTTTATCCTTCTCTTACATTCTCCATCGATCCATTCATTTTTATTTTCTGCGCGTTTCCTTATTTTCTGCAGACATTACTCTCTTTAATACTTTAATACTTCTCTGTTTCAATCCAATATTATCGCTTCCCTACTTTGGTGCTAGTTGCTGACCTTATTCTTTATCGTAGTTTCTCCGTTTCTTCGACATGCAACTTCTCTATTCGTCATGTTATCCTTGTTGCTTTTGTTGACGATATATCTGAAGATATACAGCACAAGTTTTATCAAAACTGCGTGACTGATGTTTTCATTTCAGCTTGATGAGGCAACAGATAGAAACAAAGATTGCCTTTTAATTGCTTGTATTCGATTTTGCGATGGAAGATCAACAGTTGAAGTTGAAGTTTTGAAGTTTGAAGTCTTTGGACTACAGACCGTTTTCGGCAGTGTTTTTAAATTGTTGGTCAAGAATTTCTAGGTCAGTTATTTATTTATTACTGCAATATTTACCTGGATTTATCAACATAAAATAACGTAATTT
>JAFFZR010023591.1:0-11856 GCA_018397195.1 Lethrus apterus | reverse complement strand
TCGAGCAATTTAAAAAAATTGACTGTGACTGTCACAACAACTACATGGAGGTGTTTAAAAAAGATTGTTTTTCGCCAAGTTGTAGTTAAGACTGTCCCGTTTAATAATATATGGTTTGATGGTGATTAAATCGCAATTGAAGTCGCTATAGTCTTGGTCCCATTTTGTAGAACGCACTTTATAACAAAATTTGTCAAAATTGTTAAATATCAAATTATTTTTGTAATTTCAAATATAATTGCATCTGTGAAATTAACAAAATTATATATGTTATTTTACACCACTAATCGATTAAAATAACATCAAAGGAGTCTTGTTCTAGAAGCGTAACAAAAACAAACGCAATCTGAATCGAGCTTACAAAGTTAACGCTCCGTGGTGCTGAAAGCACTCAAGAGCTACTGCTAATCGATTTGTTGCGGTTACTATAAGAAACCGACGACCGAATGAACAACTCACTTCCTCTAATTTCGCTTTTACGCTTCGGTGCGACGAAAAAGTGGACAAATTAAGTCAAACCTGCAAAATTTGAATTATAAAAATAAATTACACTAATATAATTATCATTTTACATTAAATATATGAAGTCGTATCATTTAAAAGTGTTCGGATATTTACAAATTCACAAGAATTATATTTTCCAAAATGAATAGACTTATTTATTTACAATATAAATACGAGACTATATGATGATTAATTTTTATATATTTTTAGTAATTACAAGATCGTGCTAAATTATCGGTAATCAATGAAAACTATAATTCAAATCTTGGAAAGGTAGGTAGAATTTTCTAGATGTTTTTTTTTAACAGTAAGAGGACAAGGAACGTTCATTAACGAGCCTGCCTGAGGTTTGATGCCTTCATTAGAGATCACGAAATATGGTTGGCCGTACCGGAATTATCAAAGATGAGTTGCAGCTTGCCTTTAATCGTCTTAAATATCTTTTTACTCATTTTCCCTTTCTCATTATTATGTTTGTTAATTTATTGTTGTTCAATATACGACTAAGAGATTTCTCGTGATTAATTTATTTTGGATTTGGTAACAATCCTTATCGTTTTGTTAGTAAATCTAGCTACATTTATAAAATTGTTGCAATTTATCTTTCGTATTAATTCTATGAGTATTAATCTAGATGAAGAAATTATTATTGTATACATTTTCTCGTAGCGTGAACATTTTAGTATAAATTCTACATATATTACAATTCTTTAGTAATGTCTTTCCCTTCAGAAATTACAGTTTCGTTTTACAAAATAAAACACAAAATTTTACAAAATCATTTTTGCATATTTTTTCATATGCCTCTATAACTTTTCCTTAATTTCAGTTCAATTACTTTCTCAATTAAAAATTCTTACATACACTTCCTTTTTACTTTTTATCACTTATGACGACACAGTTAATATAAGTATTATATTCTATAGCCATCTAATTTATATTTTCCTCTTTTCAAGTTTTTCCATATAAATCATCCTTGACTCCATTTTTTCATTCAAATATTGTTACATATTTTACCATGAAAAGAAAGCTTTAACTACTGTTAAATATAAAACGTATTTTGCATGTTTTATTTTGTGAATTTTGTGAAATGGTTGAGATAAATTGTTTATATGTATTTAGTTTCAAATTATTAATTCAACTAGTTATTCATAAAACATAATTAAAAGCAATCTTATCGTAAATATTTGCCAAAAGGTGGATAGGAAGAGGTGGGCCGTTCCGATAATCATCTAGCTCTCCAGATTTCGCCCCTTTGAATTGTTGCTTAGGGGGTCACGTTAAATCTTTGATATACAGAACACTAGTTATAAATGAAGGGGATTTAACTAACAGGATCAGCATGGATAAAACTTTGAATGTTTATTATAAACTCATTATTAATCTCGTTGACAGTTTTGACATACATCTTATTTGTTATTAACATTATAATAAAAAATTTCTTTCATTATTGTCTTTTATTTCCATGGATACAGAAAACTCTGGCACCTTATAAATTATTAGGATAAATCAAATGTGTTGCAAAATTTGCCTTCAAAAAAGAGGCTAATATCTTCTAGAATAACCAGGTATTTTTTAAATATTTTTTCCGCGGTCACTTGCCGTTACTGTAGTGTGGGGCTGTTCCGTGAATTTTGGGACTATAAACATACAGGCTGTCCAGGGATGAGGTTACAAAGAGGAAAAACTTTTTTAATATGCGTGTTGAAAAAAAAAGTTATTTTTTATAAAAAATTCTACTTTCCTCAAAACGTCGAAAAACATATTTGGATTTGACTATAGACATACACTTACTTATAAATTCAATATTATTGCATCTGATACTTTTATTGTTCAACAATCAGTTTTTGTAATAGACAAGTAAATAAGTATTAATTGTTAACTTAAAACAGATCTAACAACCACTATTCAATATAGCTGCCTCCAATTTATATACATTTTTCAGCTCTTTTAATAAATTCATTGTAAACTTTGTGTATCGTACATTAATCTCATTCGCCGCATTCCTTATTGCTTGTTTTAATTAATCTAAATTTTGTTCTGCATCATGAGTAAACACGTTTTCTCTTAATGCTCCCCACAAAAAGAAATCCATTGGTGTAATATCAGAGGCCATTCAACTGGGCCATTTCTGCCAATCCATTTTTCCGGAAATTGACGACGATATTATGTATCATTAAAACTTATGAACCAAGTGGTATTTTTTATAAACGTAAAATAGCCAATAGTACTTATTAAGTTGTTTATTACAAAAACTGACTGTTGTTTAGTTGAAAAATAAAAGTATCAGCTGAATTTATAAGTACCTGTATGTCTGTTGTCAAATCCAAATATGTTTTTCGGCGTTTTGAGGAAAGCAGAGTTTTTTATAAAGAATAATTTTTTTCTGTAAAATTCATATTAAAAAAGTTTTTCCCCTTTGTAACCCCATCCCTGGACACTTTATAACACAATGAAAATTAAATATAATATTATCAAAAAATAATAACTTACACGAAAGAATTATCAATTTAATAGACATCAACCTAAGCAAACCAAAGACGGACCTTATAAATAAGGGATTGAAAGACAAATTAGTACGAAACAATCAATATGAGGAAGAAGAATATGCCATAAATAAAAATGCAACAAAATAATAAGTTAAGTCATACAGTTACAAATATATAAATATATTAAAAGACATAACAACTAATATAAACAAAATTGAAAAATATCAGAAAAAATAAAAACAAATAATGCCGTAATAACAAAAGCATATAAAAAATTGCATAAAACTATATAAAAACGCAACCAACAACAAATCCACACTTTATTAAGAACACCAAATAGAATAATTAACATGATAATTTATCGGGATTATTGGTCTAGTGGTTTAGTCAGTAAGTCAGGTCAGGTCAGTCTAAGGTTCAAATTTCAATTACGAACATTGGAATTTTATTTCAGTGATAAAGTTTCTAATGTTTCTAACTTTGATTTGGCCTTCCGACCGACTATTCTGATTAGGTTTTCCACGTTTCTCTAATCCTTGCAGCATATGCTGGAATAGGTTTCTAACAACTAGTTGGCCGTGGCCGCAATCCAAAGACCACGCTTTGTAATTGCGTTCGACCGGTTGAGGTGGCAGAACAAATAAATAAATGTAAATAAATAAATAAATAACAGAAAGCAAACACTGCATTAACAGGAACCGAAAAATACAACAATAACAGTACTTACAAAGATATACAAAAAGTCACGCCAATAGGAAGTACGGCATTTATTTTGTAAACCCCGTTGTTAACGTTGCAACGTCGCTATCACTATAGAAATTATTTTCTGATTACAAATGTAAGTAATAAAAGAACCAAAGATCAAAACGAGAAACCAAGAAATATTTAAAAAATAAATGGATAACAATTGCCACAAAACTACCGTCAATTCAACAAAACAATCAAAAAGTAGGCTTAGCAATTATCAAGCATACTATCAGTAATATACAGGATTGTGAATTGATTTACGCAACAAGGATTTACATGTAAAATTTGAAAGGTTGAAATATTGGCTCCCTTAATTATTTTACAACAAAATCGTAATAACATTTATTGTGTTCAAAATATTTCAGTTTAATTTTACTTAATTGTGATCTATTTTTATAATTAGAATGCAAAATTTCGATCCCGACAAAATAAATTAAAGAATCCTCTCTATTTCTACGTACAGTAACAATTATTACAAAATTGTTGCATTGCGAAGCATATACTTCAACTAATGCAAGGGACGCAGAAATTTGATTCAAAAATTGCATTATTTATTTATTTATTTTTTAAATTTATTACTTGTTTTCCGATAATTATTATATAAATACAAACAGTATTTAATTGGTCAACTGCTCGCAATCGTGCAACCAGTTTCCTTTGTAATTGCCGCTAAAGCGACAAATTTTGTCTGTACTCATTAATAACATTTTCGTTTAATTTTGCAGATCAACTTGCTTCGAATATATTTTTAAATGTTATATACCCATAATAATTCCGCTATATACGGTTTCATAGTTCACCATTAAACCAATGATGTTGTTTCATGAGTAAATTGGAAAGCTTTTTCTGAACAGTTAATTTGTTGTCCAGGTGTTAAGATCAATCCAATTAGTTGTTCTTGTGCCTTGTCCATTTACGTTGCCGATAATCATGCCAGATGACGTCCTTTAAACGGTTACACGGAGAGTAATTGTAAATTGAATTGCATAAATTATTATACTATTATTATTTCCCTGCTTTTGTTATACTAAATGAAAAACTTGTACACATATTTGTCATGAACTGATAAACAAAACTCCAAATTTAATTTGTCTCTATAGAGTGCTATAACTTAATGGAATTTATTGTCAAAAGATTAGACGATTTCTAATTTGGAACAAAAATAGAATAATAAAAATAAAAATATTTTAAATTATTTTATGACGTTGATCATGTTTAACGTGATTATGATTATAATATTAATATTATTTTTTTTTTACAATTAAAATTTTTACTTTGATGTTATCTCAATTACATTACAATATTTCAACAAAAAAAATAAATTTGATAATAAAACTTTCTAAAATTTACTTATCCATTTGATATATAAAAAAATCCGTTTTATATTCTTATTTATGACATAAAACAACTCACATAAGCTATAAACATAAGCCTAATGTGGAATCTGATAGCTAATAACGTAGAAACAACGTGTGACATAAAGCGGAAAAGCGGCAGATTAGAACCGACAGTAACAACTTCTAGTGTTACCGTCTTTTTGTACAGAAATAACCTCACAGAGTAAAAGTTTCAAGGACAACTACAAATACATATAAAATACCATAATATTCCGACATTTAAAAATAAGTTGCATGGGTTTCTCTCCTAACGCAGCGTTGTAAGTTCCTCTTGTACTATTTCCTTGCATTTTTCAGCGGTTATTCGGAGAATATCTTAAATTCGTTACTGTCTATAAAGACGCTTTGCTGTTAACGAAATGAAGACATCAAAGAGACAGGTGGCTGTGCTTCGGGCGAGACAAGTACTTTTTACACCCCCCATTTCCCTCATCTAATCCGTGAGCACGTACACCTATTATGCCTTTAAAATTATGATGCAGCAATAAAGTAATTATCGATGTTTTTTCAAACAAAATAAAAGGCATGTAATAATAAGCTAATGATCCGTATGTATTTTTTCTTCATCTGAACTTATGTATATACTTACTTTTAAATTCAATACCCCATTTTATAAATGTTTAAAGCTTTCTCAGAAATTAATGTTTGGATACTTATATAAAGAAATATGATTTGCATTTTAATAACAAATTCATTTTCAAAAATGAGTATTTAAATTCGATTTCTTTACGATAACACCGATAATTCCTAGAAACATGTTTTCTCAATACTTCAGTTTGTTTTAATACGTACAGTCATACACACATAAACAATCAATTCTTTTAACAGTCGTTACAAATTTCCGTCTTTTTTAAGCTATTTTTAAGCCTGGTCCCTTTTTCTATAAGTAGCTTTATTAAGTTGTTATTCCACGTTTCTCATTTTTTTCTTTCTTGTGTTATAGGTTACCGACATTCTGCATTTGCCTGTTTCCGTCCATCCTAAGCAAATACCCAAACGATCTTAAGTAGTGTTCTTTAATTGTTTTAAAGTCGGCATCACATATAATCTTCTGTTTTCATCCTAATCGTGTCCGTTCTTTCATTTCAATCGTGCGTTCCAAGTACTTCATTGCAAAGTAGTATCCAGGACTTCTGCCTCTGTGTTAAAAGGTAAAACCTAATATTCATACCCATATTTTGTGTCAACACATTAATTTGTATAATCATTTGGTTTTCTCTGCTGACTTCCGTTGTTGTTTAATATACAGAGTGGCCCATCGAAATCGAAACAGACGTGTTTGCATGTATTTAGACGCTTAAAAAAACGCTCAGACAGATCAATTTTCGTTGGAATGTTTTAGCTATTTGCAGTCACCTAGTTGCAACCCTAAAAGGAAGATCACCATAAAATTTTTAATTTACAAGTCGTATTTATAAAACTATCCAATCAATGGGCTTTAAAGAAGTGCTTGAATTTTTGAATTCTGATCATTACTTCCTGAATTAGCGAGCTCTGAATATTCAAACTTTCTTAATTTTTTGTGTCACCTTGGAGATTACTTGCTAAAAAATACTGAAACAGGTGAATTTTCTTTGGAAGGACACATGTTTTTGCTCTTTCCGTTAACATAGTTTCAACTCCGAAATGGGGTTTGCCCCAAAATTTTGAAATAGCAAAGTGTATCTACTCGGTTTGGAGCAATTCGCTTTTTGTTAGTTTCTCGAAACTTTCCTATTAACTCCAAGACGTATTTTCTATTGACGATGCTTATCGGCATGTTGTTTGTTTAACAACTAACTCGGCTTTAAAAAAAAGCGTCTAAATACCTGAAAACACGTCTGTTTCGTTTTCGGTGGGCCATCTCAAACATTTATAACTATAATAATATAATAATACATCCTCCCAACTGTATTTGTCAATTCTTCCACAATAGAAATTGCTAACACATTAATTCTTCATGCATTACCAAACCGAATTTTATAGCATTTTCGTTCTAGATTTTTTTTTGTAACTCTCCTTCCTTCCTACCTACGCTATTGACTATGTCAATAGGGAATACACATTATTTACGTGCCGGTCGCAGCTTTGATTTTTTTTTTCGTTTTTTGCAGTAAGTAAGTAATGAATTTATCTAAAGCGGTAATCAGTAACATAGTCTCTCCAAACTGAGTGACATTCACAAGAGAACATAAAACATTAGACCGGCGAAACACGTTCGTCAGTAATTTATATAGATTTCAGTGGAAAATTATGACAACTTGAGAAAGTTCAACACTGATTGCGATTTTATAATTTATGTAAAGTGGGTATACAGATAAAGGGAGTAAGATAGACTCAGTTTAAAAATATTTTCTGTTTGTTTTCAGGACAAACGATTAATTTGTCATCAATTTGATACAGGAGATTACAATTTGAGAAGAAATTTTGGTTTGGTTTTCAGGGCCACCCTAACTACAGGGGAAAAATGGGCTATAGCCAAGAGGCGCCAACCTTTCGAGGCGGCAATTTTTCTTATAGGTTTTTTGAATTTTGTATTTTCTTTTGTACTTCTCTTTACTCCTTTAGTACAGCCTTTTTTCTGTACTAAAGGAGTAAAGAGAAGTACAAAAGAAAACACAAAATTCAAAAAACCTATAAGAAAAATTTTTAAAAATTAAATTTCAATAATTTGATCATTTGAATTACGGAGCGAAAGAACCCATGCAAACCCGACCATAAAAATTATAAATTTTAAAATTCAATTACGGAGCGAACCTAACACTTTTAAAAACTGACCTTTTGAATTTCAATAATTTCAATTATGGGCGAACCTAACCCATACCAATCCAACTATAAATTTTAAAAACTGGCTTTTTGAATTTCAATTTACGTAGCGAACCCAACCCATACAGCAACCTTTTTCCATCCATCCATACTCCTTTTTCGTAAAAAATAATTGGTAACCTTATTTATTGGTGAATCAATTAACTTTTTATAATTCTGAAACTTTTGTAAAACTTCATTGGTCTATATATTATATTTTTTATGAAGAGGAACGCATTATTGTTAGTAGCCCACTAGCGCCAAATATCTTAGGAAGGCCCTGTTGGTTTCTCCAAAACTGCATTGACACAATACCACATTATTATTGTTGCAAAAATATAAGTATTTAAAATACGTTAATTTATGTGAAATGTGAAACATGTAAAGTGTGTTTAATCACTAAAAACTAAACGATTTCCTCATTTACTGATCTGGAATGTTCATAGTTTATTCGTTTTCACTTAGTTTTTATCGAATATGGTTTGATTGCTACAAGAAGTATATAATAATAGTAATAACCTCAATATAATAGTAACGAGTTATACTCACAAAGCACATCATCAGTTCTAAGAATTATTTAATGACACATAAGTATCTTTGATTATATGATAATTAACAAAAAATACATAATGACAAATATCTATATAATTGTAGCATAGCCTAATGACGAAACATCTTAACTTTTTCGACGACTGAGAAATACGTATATGAAACGTGAGTTCTTTAGAAATATTATAGCACATTCTTCACTCTAGCGTTCTATTGTGTGCTAATCTTATTAATCCGTTATACGCAAATGAATACAATATGAAAATGTCATCTGGACAAAAACCTAGATATGTATATCTTCATCTATATATCTATCTATCTATCTATCATCGAAAATAGCCTCTTCGTTTATAAATATAAAATTTTATTACTTATAATTAAACTCCACCATTTTTTTTTTATAATTTCATGATAAAGTAAACCTGAAATTTGATGCAAAATTACTACTAAAATCTATACAATTAAGAGCAGCAGTTAAGGTTCCTGTTAAAGGAATTTGTTTGAACAACCAATAAAGCAAACGTGTTAATACTTGCGCAAACATCTTTCAGCATTTTAAACAGTCATCGTCATCGTGAAGATCTTTTCAATCATTAACGTCTTCGGTGTCATAAATAATTTCTTAATTTGTTCCTACATCTAATAGGTGCATTTACACGTGTTTAAAAATACTATGTCAGTGTTTTAAAATTTATTTTCAAGTCACAATTATTAAATTTTAATAGAAAACAAGTTAAAAAATATATAAATACATTTAATGGAAATAAGTGTAATACAGTTTTTTAGCTGGTTGGCTTGTCAATTTACAAATTTAATTATTTTGATGATTATTTAAATAATTAATCTATGGCAATTTTTGAGTATTATTTTCTGGTAGTGATACCACCAGCTGAACGTCTCAGTATAACGACCTGCATAGTGTAATTGTTTCCTTACACATCACAAAAACACTATTAATATAAATAAATAATGATTTATTTACCTAAAAGTTTGAATTTACATATTGATAAGATTAATCGAAGAAATAGGAAAAACTTTAGAGAAGAGAAATAAAAGACACGAAAGTAATCACGTAAGTTAAAAAAGCGCAAGGAGGATTGCGTGCATCAGGAGGACTTTATATAGACTATTGGAATTTTGGTCAAAAACATTCCCAATACTACCACATTCATGGGGAGGGTCTGGTCTAGTACCGATGGCGGAGAGGAAAGAAGGGATGCAGGCAATGAGTCAAACATTTGAAAGGCTTCTGGAGAGAAGGCGCTTAGAGCTGTATACCAGGAAGACAAAGCTCATGGAGTTTAGAAAAGGGGGTGGAAGGAGGATAGAAATTTGACCCTCAAAACAAAATTGAATTCAATTGAATTGAATTTGACAACGAAGAAATTGTAAAAAAGGAGGCAATAGAAGTAAGATATGCGAAATCGCAAAAACGCCATTACAAAGATAACTGTCTTAAATATATGTATTGTTTGCGTTTAGATGCTGCAATATCGCTCTTTTCGCGTTTTACACAATTTTCAAAAAACCGTCCATAATAAATATTAGAAGAATACAATGGGTAGGACACATTGAGAGAAGGAAGCACAATATAATAATAAAGAGGATAGCGCGGAAAGAACCTAAGGGGCTGTCTCAATAGTAAAGAGACAAATTTGATTTTACATAAATAAACTTAAATGGCGTTGAGCAACACAAAATCGTTGTATTAATATAGTATTAATAGTTGCCATCTAAACTGTTATTGTGATTACTTTTACTTTAACAATAATGAAACGATTAGAAAACGACTTGTTCACAAAAAGAGTTGTTCAACACTACCTTCAGCATGGTAAATCATAATGTATTCAGCATTTTCAACGGGAAGGAGTTAGAAGATCCACCATGTACCGAATAATAAAGAGATACGAAGATACCATAACCGCAAATTTTAAGAAAATAGGGCGTCCTAGGTCTCAAAAAACTATTAAACTATTAAACATGTAGCAGCTGCGTATACCAAGTCACCGGGAACTTTTGTGGGAAATGCAGCTGAAAACTTGATCTAGATAAGTCTACTGTGTCTAGGATCAAGGTAAAAGACTTGGAAATGAAATTCTTTTCAAAGTTGTCAGCGCCAAAATATGTCCAGGACCAAGAAATATCTGCCAAAAAAAGTTGCCGGAAAGTTTAAGAAAAAACGCTGTGAAAAATTCTCATTACAGACAATGAAACATACATAGCTGCTGATCCAAACGATATTCCTGGCAAGCAATATTTCCATGCTCGCAAGGGAACTGATAAAGCCCAAAACGAAATTATTAAAAAAATATCTTGTTTGGAAGGCGATTGATAAATATGGTAACGTTTCTAATGAATTCATTTCACAGGGTTCTATGAACTCACAAGTTTACCTTAACGAATGTGTAAAGAAAAGATTCTTCCCTTTTATTAATAAATATCACCATAAGGACAATATCATCTTTTGGTCTGATGTGGGAACATGTCATTAAACGGCTCCAGTTACTGAGTTTTTGCGTTCTAAAGAAATCGAAAAAAATGGCTAGCGCTCCAAATGTGTCTCAGGCAACAGGTATCGAGAGATTTTGGTCTCTTTGCAAAAAGAGTTTTAGAGGAATCTGGAAAAAGTTTACAAGCGTTTAAAAATAGGAGGACCCGAATTATCGAAAAAAAAAAAAAAATAGGTGACAACTCTGGAACAGCTGTAATGCGCCGAGCAGGGATCAATTTTCGGAAAATAGCTGATGCAGGAGTTTCTGGAGTAGATTTCTTATAATTTATATTTAATTAGGTTCGACAATTACTTACATGTAAACCAAGTTTTAAATATTTATTTATTAAAAAAATAAATTGCGTATACATTTTGTTTCTTTACTTTTGAGACAACCCCTTATGTACAAGAAAAAAAAGAAGAAGACCTAGGAAAAGATGAAGAGATGTAATGGAGGCAGAACTAAGAGAAAAGAACAGTAACGAATTGGAAGACGAAAGCGAAAGAGAGGAATGGGCCTAGACGGCCTGCAAACCGGCGTTTTGATTTTGATTATTCAATATCAGTACTATCGAATGTGTAAAAACTCATCTTTGTTTTTGCTAATTCATATACAGAGAAAGCTCCCTTTGCGAACAGCTCTCATAAGCGGACATCTTCCACAACCGGACAATTTTTCTGGAAAACACGCTCTCATAAGCGGACGCTCCGTTGGGCGGACACGGACAGTAAAATTGTCGCCGACAGGCTCGAAACTCTCCCAAGAGCGGACATAAAGCTCCAACTACGCCGAAAATTAGATAAAAAACACCCGTTTCTCTCCATACGTGTAAATGCCGTGCGTTGCGTATGTTATTTCATTACTTTAGTAAGTATGTGTCTTCAAGAATGCTGC
>JAFFZR010023590.1:3955-17243 GCA_018397195.1 Lethrus apterus | reverse complement strand
TCTTCTCTGCAGGAGAAAATTTCTCTTTTAGCTCTTTCGGTGGTTCTCTTTCAGTTGGTAGTATTTCGTCAAGTGGTGACTTCGTCTCGGTTAATTTTTCAAGTTTTTCTATTTCATGAATAACTGTCTCTTCAATTATGTGTTCATCTGCAGGTTGCACTCTTTCTACAAGAGATTTCTTTTCTTTCACTGCAACAGGTTCAACTTCTCGAGAAGGAGATACCTTCTGTGCAGGTAATAATATTTCTTTTAGCTCTTTCGTTGGTTCTTTTTCAGTTGGTAGGATTACGTCAATTGGTGGCTTCTCCTCGGTTAATTTTTCAACTTTTTCTACTTCATGAATAACATTCTCTTCAATTATGTGTTCCTCTACATGTTGCACTCTTTCTTCAGATTTCTTTTCTTTCTCTGCAACAGGTTCAACTTCTCGAGAAGGAGATACCTTCTCTGTAGGTGATAATTTTTCTTTTAGCTCTTTCGATGGTTCTGTTTCACTTGGTAGGATTTCGTCAAGTGGTGACTTCTTCTCCGTTAATTTTTCAAATTTTTCGATTTCACGGATAACTTGCACTTCAAGTATATGTTCCTCTACAGGTTGCAATCTTTCGTCAGAATAGTTCTTTTCTTTCTCTGCAAAAGATTCAACTTCTCGATTAGAAGATACCTTCTCTGCAGGAGATAATTTTTCTTTTAGCTCTTTCGCTGTTTCTTTTTCAGTTGGTAGAGATACCTTCTGTGCAGGAGATAATTTTGCTTTTACCTCTTTCAGTGGTTCTTTCTCAATTGGTTGGATTTCGTCAATTGGTGTCTTCTTCTCGGTTAATTTTTCAACTTTTTCTACTTCATGGATAGCAGTCTCTCCAATTATGTGTTCCTCTACAGGTTGCACTCTTTGTTCAGGAGGTTTCTTTTCTTTCTCGGCAAAAGGTTCATCTTCTCGAGAAGGAGATACCTTCTCTGCAGGAGATAATTTTTCTTTTAGCTTTTTCGTTGGTTCTTTTTCAGTTGGTAGGATTTCGTCCAGTGATGACTTCTTCTCGGTTAATTTTTTAACTTTTTCTACTTCATAAATAACTGTCTCTGCAATTATGTGTTCTTCAAGTGGTATTTGTTTTGTCGGTATTTTTTCGAGTTTCCCTACTTCGTGTTTAATTTGTTCTTCAATTATGTGTTCTTCTAAATGTTGCACTTTTGCTTTTGGAGATTTCTTGTTTGTCACATTTAAATCTAATTCTAATTCACATGTGGGTGATACCTTCTCTGCAGCAGATGATTTTACTTTTACCTCATTAGTTGAAACTTTTCCAGTTGTTAGAACGTCTTCCAATTTCTTATACGTTTTGGAGCTTTTACTTGAAATATTCTTTTCTGTTAGATTGTCAATATCAGTAGTCTTTCTTTGTTCTACAGATACTGCTGTCATACTTCCCTTAATAAATACCTTTTCATCGTACTTTTTTTTATCTGTAGCATGTTCCAACCGTGCCTTTTGTTTTGTTACGTATGTTTGTTCCACATATGATAATTTTTTTCCATATGGTATTGTAACTTCTTTCACATCAATTCTCTTTTTATCTGCGTGACTACGTTTTGAAATTTGTGATTCCTTTCCTTCTGCAGGTTTCGAAATATCGTCATCTATCACTTTTCTAAATTTATTGTATTTTTCGTATTGAGATCTGTCTGTTTCTCTTATATGTGTTTGCTCATCCATTGAACAAATTGTTTCAATATCTTCAAAGCAGGTTTCTTTTAAATCTGTGGGTATAGGTATTTTTCTAACCAGTGCTTGTGCTTTTGTTTCTTGGGTAATTTTTTGTTGCTCAATGATTGGCGTATGTTTGCCAACTAATGGACCTTTTGGCAATTCCGCTGTCGGTAAATGGAATACCCGCTTGGTTAGTTTGTGGTCTGCAACATCATCAATGCCAAGTGATGCTTTTATTTCTGCTATGAGTTTTCCTGTTCTCTTCTCTTTAATGATTGGAGATGTAGGCTGTGTTACTTTTAAGGGACTTCTCTCTAATTTAAAAAGTTTGTCTCCTGACAAGTCTATAAGTATTTCTTTATCAGAAGTATTAATTTTTTCTTTTTCGTCTTTTGTGTATTCATTCATTACTTGTTTATATTCCTTTGCTGACTTTATTCTATCGATTTCTGTTTCGGTAATTTCAAAAGTGGGTTCGAATGATTTTATAATTTTTTCCTCAAGGTGTATGACTGCTTTTGTCATTTTTCTATCTCTGTCGTCTTTTTCTTCTGTGACGAATTTTGACATTTTCTTGCGCATATCATGTTTTTTGAATGCATTTTCATCAATTTTCTGTAATTTAGTGGATTCTTCTGATATTTTTTCGTCTAACTTATGTTTATCGGCGGTAGTAGGAACAATTGTTGCTTCTGTGCTTACACTTTTATATTTTCTATCAGTTAATTGTTCGGTTGATTGTAAAGGCATCATGGTTATTAGTTGTCCTTCTGGTGTCGGAGTTAAATCAGGTTTTATTTCTTTTACATCGGCTTTAATTTGTCGAGTTACTTCTAACACCTCCGAAATTACTTTGCTCACATCAGATGTACTAATAAATTCTGTTAGAGTCAAGCTTTCTTTTTTCGACAAGTGGCTTTCGAAATGTTTGGTTTTGCTTGTCGGAGTTAAATCCTCAGTTAGATCTTCAATTGTTCGATCTGTACTTATATCGGTGATGTCGGTAAATTCATTTATTGGCATTAATTCTGACTGTCTTTCTTTTTCGTCTTCTATTCCTAATTCTTTTGATATAGTTTCAACCATTATACCTTTATCTTCTAATTCTGAAGGCAGAGCTATCACTGATACTAGCTTTGTGTTTGATATTAAGGCTTCTTTGATTATATCGTTAACTAAATTTTTATCATCTATTGTTGATTCGCTATCCTCACTAGCAATTGTTGACACTACTGAAGGTTCCCTTTTCCCAACCTCCTTAATTTTTGTGCTGCATTTTGGCATTTTTTCCAAACTTTGTCCCTCGTATATTTGCTTTAAGTGCGTAATCGTTTTCTTTTTGTCCGTGCCAACAACAGTTTCAAGTTTTCGTAAAGGCAAACGATGAACAAGCACTACTTCTTCGTTATCTATTTCCACGTCATCAACTACATGTTTTTCTTCATGTATGATTTTTTCCTTTATTAAGTCATCTTTTGGTACGGGGATTGATACAACAATATCTGCATCGTTCAAGTTATCTATAATTTCAGGCACGTCTGTTTTAATACTGGGTAGTGGGGGGCGCACATTTTCAATTATAACTTTCTGACAGATAGGTTCCATACACGGCTGACCTGGAGAAACTGTCAGTTGTTGTAAATCGAGTGCGTTAGTTAGTTGTGTAACGAGTGTTTCTTTTTCAGTTATAATAGTGTCTTTCTCAATCTGATCTTCCACTGCAGACAGTCGTCGCTGAATATCTTCTTCAGTGGATTTGTCTTCTTGCGGACGTATTTTCTTTTCTAGTCGTTGATGTATTGCATCGATATCATTTTCCATCGCCACAATGGCGGGTCTTTCCAAACCGTGTGTCGGCGTTTTCGATTTTCTTATTGGTGTCGTTTCGACCGATTTAAGGATTAACTTTTCGAACATTTGCTTCGCTTCTTTTACGGTTTTAAACTCCACTTCCGAACCTTCTTCAGGCATCTTCTCCTCTGTGGGAAATTCTCTAGAAGATATCTTCGAAACATCTTTTTCCTCAGCGTCGTCTTTTTCCTTCGTCCCTTCGTGGATTGCAATTTGCTTGAACATGATTCTTTTCGAAAGAGATTCGTCGTCGCTATCCTCGAACTCGCTCGATTTTGAGAATATCTTTTGCAACTTGGCGATTTTTGGGCCTACGTATTTGGGTGTAACGTGCACTTTTGCCGTTTTTGACGATTCAGAAACGACGTCCACGTCGCTATCAACGTCTTTTGCTAATTTTTCCCCACCACTGTCGACTTGCTCGAAACTGTCGTCCATTTGCGCTAGGGTTTCGGTCGAACCTTTAAAAACTTCTTCTTCTTTCAGGCTCGATAGTTCATCTTCGGAATCGACGAGGTCGCGTTTACGTTTGATATGTTCGATGTGCGCAGGGGACTTTGTTTGTTCTTCTATGATTTTAATTTTAGCTTTTACGTCGCCAGAACCCCGCCGCTTGTGCAAAATGTAATCGTCGTCTAATTTTTTCTGATCGTCAGATAACGAAGGAACTTCTTCTATCATTATTGGACTATTGGAAGCATCTTTCGTGTCAATTTGATCGGTGAGCGTGGCCGCTTCGGAAGTATCAACGTGAGATAAGGCCATTGTGGTAGATTCTGGAAATTCTATAGGACTTGTACCGATGTTAATGTAATGTGCTTCTTCTTCCATGGTTGGAAGTAGATCGTCGGCTTGTATTGGGCTCAACCCGGCATCGGTTAATTCATTTTCTTCTAGTTCAATGTCACCCACGGTATCGGATGCGAAGCCGGTCGTTTGAATGCCCTGTGTTATACCAGGTGGTTGTTTGAACGGGCTGGTTATTATATCGGATGTGCCTCTTGTTAGGGAAATTCCCGTATCGGTAACATGATGAGATATACTATCTTCGGTGGGGGAGTCATGCGTATCCGTTTTCTCTGAACTCTCGTAACGATATATTTGTTTCTTCCCACTGAAATTAACCGTTTCTTCGCGCTTCTTTTGAGTAACTTCAGTTATAGTTTCTTCGGTTAGGTTGGAAGGTTGTATGATATAATCGTCGCTTTTCGTTAGCTCGTTAGTCGGACGTACGTCGCCTTTACCAGCCGAAGCTGTCGTACTAACATCGACTTTTTCTGAAGTTTCCACGCCAGAATGGTCCTTTCTGGTTGTCGTGACGGATATGTGGGACTGTGAGTGTATCGATATTTCCACGTCTTTCGTGCCGTACAAAGTTAAACGACTTTCCGCCGTTGCAGACGCGTCACGTGTGTGCACTTCTTTGCGTCCGATGATGAGTTCCAACGTGGGTATCGAGTGCTGTCTGTCTAAGCTCATAACAGTGGGCTCCCGTGGATAAGAGTCCTTTCCATCCACAGGCGAAGTACCTCTAGTGGTTACATTTTGTGCTATGGATGACTGTTCAACCCTTTTAAATATTTTGCGAGGAGAAAACTCTTTCGTCTTATCGATGATGCCGGTAATTTTAATCGATTCGGTTTTGAACTTTTGAGACTCTCCGGCGTCGCTAATTTCGATTGTTTGGACATCAGCGACGTTTTCCAACACAACGGTACCGGTATCGTCCTTGAAAGATACGCTAGTTTTGCGATCGACCGCCGATTTGGGAGACTTATCTTTACCGGCTCCGCCATGCAACCTTTCCACCATTCTCACCTCTTTTCGTTCCCAATCTTCCGGCTTTTTCGAGTCTTTGGCGCCTTTTTCCTCGGGAGACGTTAACGGTCTGATTTTTAATTCGTCCGGTCGGATCGGATCGCATTCGATCAGTTTATAACTGTCAGCGCCTACGCGCACCAATCCGGTAAGGCCTTTTTGATCTTTGATCACTTTCGGTGTGAGTAAACTGTCCGCGTCCAGGTCTTCTGTGGAAGCAAAACGTTTTCGTTGACCCGAAAATAATTTGGCTTGATGCTGGTAATATTCACGTATGTCGTTATATGTTGTGACGTCCTGCGATTCAAATTCGAATTCGCCGCTGGAACGGTCACGCTGATAACCGACCAGGTAAGAACACTTCGTCTGTTCGGATGTTTCGTCCTCGCCGGGCGTGGGCGTTTCCAGCAGATACTCGTCTTCTCTGAAGCCATCAGTATCCAACGAATCGTCGTCGTCTTGCGGCGACGCTGTGGCTGCAGACGCACAGGTAAATTTATAAGGAAGGGAGCGTTTGTGTTGAACGATTTTGTGTAGTGGACGTGTTTTGTGTATAGGTCCAATAGCGGCAACGTGCAACAGGAGATAAAAACCCGATTAGATTCGCAATATATCAGAAAATAAATCACAGGAGAGGGTCGCTCCTTTTCATATACCATTCTCTCTCCCGTAATGAATAAATGTATGATGTTGTTTGAAGTGGGATGGGATGGGACGTATGGGATGTCAACAGCTATGTATGTATATAAAGCCAACTAGGCATTCCAAACTTTTATAAAAAGCCACCGCGAACCGTGTCGACCGCGACCAAAATTCAACATTACCCAAACTAGCAAAAATCTCAATAAACTAGGCAAAATAAACCATCTCGTCAAAAACAAAGCTGCAATTCATTTCACTTATCGTAAACACTGACCTTTGTATAGCCTTCGCTATATGACGCCCAATGCCAAGAAATTTACCCTCTGAAAACCCAATCCGTGATCACTTTTTACGATAAAAAAATCTACAAAAAAAATCGTTACAAAAAATGATAACGGACTAGGTGACCTCATGCACAAATATATACATTTATATGTCATATTTTTTTCGGTCCTACTTGAAATAGAGTTTGCAATTCGATCCACCAAGCTCGGAAAATTAACCATTAAGCTTTTATCGGTTAAAGTTAACCATTTACAGAGAGGTTGGGAAAATAGTAGAAGAAAAAGACGAAGAAGAAGAAGAGAAAGAAGAACGTAAAAACGGCAACTTACACTCGAATACGTCGCTCGACGACGTATTCAAATGTACATTGCGACGGTTAGTGAATTAGTGAGGTTTAGTGTATTTATGGGATATGAACATCGAGTATTTAACAATTCAAAGTTGTTGATCGTTTCAAACAGTGTTTTTGTTTTATATAAAAATTGCATTTGAAAAATAATCCCTATACAAAAAAAATGCCCAAGGGCAATTTAATTCAACAAATTATTTTATTGGTATAATTTTTTAAAAAATTATTAATTAAAAATTTTGTCTCCGGGAAATTTTTAGAACTTGCATTTTTATATTTTAATTACATTTTTAAAAGTTTATTAAAAATTAGTGTTAAATATGGACTGGAGTTTGAGAATTTTCACTTTCAATCGCTGATTATAGGTAACAGTTACTTTCACATGTCTGATTACTCCCTATATTTAAATTATTAATTCTATATATTTCGATTCCAAATTGTTATTTGACACATTGGAATTGGCATTGGCATTGGCACATTTCAAAAGTCTTGATCCAATCAGAGAAATAACTCCCCTCCCTATAAGGGGAGAGAAAATAACTTATGGGGAATAACTCATCATAAGACCCCGTATAAATGAATAAACAAAAACTGTTTGTGATATTTTCTGAAAATTTTGTTTTCCTTACTCACTTCATTTCATTTCATTTATTGTTTTACATCAACACTAATACCTTGCGGTGTGGAAGATGTCTTGCATATGCAAGAATGTGGTATATATATTTAACATCAATTTGTTATTACATGCCACTTTTTGCAATTTGCTTGATCTAAGATATACATTAGAAAAACATTAATGACATCTTAACTCTACAGACATGACACCATAACTTTAAAAATATGACGTAAGTAAAAACCATCGTGATAAGTTGCGAACATTTCTTGTTTTTTGAAAAATACATAAAAATAGGATCCCTCCCAGTCTTTAAGGATGGCTGCATCCTTACCTCGGTTTTATTTCTAAAAAAATGATTCTAAAACTACAAAAAAATCTAAACAAAATGTTAATATATAAAACTCGTGTATAAAACGATCACTTTAAAATGAGAAAAGAGAACGCAAAAATGTTAACAAAATACAAACATCTCGCACAAAAAGAAAATAGACAACATTAATGAAGATGCGTTTTCACATACACACGCACACAGATCACAACGACAATTATGTATAGGAGAGACCAACCTGTGCTTTTGCAGACGTTGTTAGTTTAACAAGAACAAAGCCATACCTTTCGTATGCATATATTCGAAAAACGTGAACGAAAAAGCAAGAGCTGCGGTGAACGAAACAATAAGTTTGAACTAACGTAAAGCGTAAGTTAAAATTCAAAGAAGCGGCTCCGCTATTTACATAAGCTCCGCACAACGAGCGATTTAATGTATCGCCCAGTCGAATGATTTATTTTCTGTTAGAACTCGTCACAGAACACAATTTCGCAGTTAAAATTTGTTAGGAAATGTGAGACGTTTGCAAAAAGCATATTGCATAAAGCAATTATTTTACATTGAATAGTGTATTCGTTTTGTTTTATGTTGTTATGGGCACAGGACAAAACGGTGATTGGATTTCATCACTTATTTTCCTAATCAGAAACCCACAATAAAATACAATCACCAGTTTCACACAGCTAGGGAAACCGGGTTAGGGAATCGTTGGTAGGCGACAAAATGTGAGTATTCGATATCAACTTTCGCTTTTAGTCGGCAGTTTTGCGAGACGAAAGTGAGAAAGTCAGAAAAAGCGAATGTTATATTCGGACGTAATAAACAATTCTAACTAGTTGTTGTATCGGTTGCAAACCCCATTTAATGTGGCATATCAATGACGAAAAATCGGTACACGGCGACACAAATCAATCAAAAATTGTCAAACTTACCGGGTCGAATCGGTCGAACGACAAATTCGAAAAACGACCGATAATTTTCACAAACGCGAAAGAACTAAGCTCGGTTTGCGTATCTCCGACTCTGACGTGAAACCTAATCGCATTAAAAAAAGCCCTGCTACGCTACTTGCGCTTACAGATTTCATCTAACAATTAAAAAAAAATATATATGTAACGCTTGCTTAAATTGCCCATTTTATAATTTGGAAGCCAACGCAACGCATATAAAGTCTTCGTCGACCTCGCAGTCATCGGAGCGCGTTTCTGAAACACAAGCTGAAAAACACCCGATTGATATGCCACATTGTCAACACAACACGTATCTTGTGAGCAGTTTTCGCCCCGCGACGAACGCTGCGCGTTCAAGACAAATTTTGCGCTCACCAACTACGAAACAAAGCTGCTTGTGGTGAAAAAGAATGGGTCCTACCATGGATTGCGGCTGCCTGCTCTCTATAGATGAAGTCCGCTGGACTCGGAGGCGGCGTCTTCAAAAACTTCGGCGAATTCGGATCTGAAAGTATGGATTTTTGTATATTTCCGTAGACAATGCCATGTGGCATTATAAGACTATACGCATTTATCAAATCATCTATATAAAGCTGCTCTACTTTCCCAGAGATATCATTTAATAAATTTTACGGGCGCTTTCTTTAATCATTCCGTGCCTTTCATGCGTTACCATCATAATGTAAACGTACACCTTATAATGTTTGTTGATGAGCTCGATACTACATTGAAAACTTTTCACATTTTTAAGAGTTGTCAGTGCATATCGAGAACTATACGTTAAGATACACAGTGCATAACTTCAACTAATGCACGGCTCCACCTAGTGACGAGCAGCGTACTCACTTTTGCAAGTTTTAATGACTTGCTCAATTCGTCCTAAGATCACTGTTCAACACACAACATCATACAAAAAACCTCAACTTGACAGTGCATTGAACGTTCTTTTTGTGTGGGCAATGTCTTCGAATAATGCAGGAAAAATCCTGAAGCAAATGTGGCGAAAGGTAAGCTCGGAAAAAAATAAAGATGAAACGCAATAAATCCCAATTCCACCTGATAACTGGGATGATTTTACGAGAAGTCACTTATAAAGTTCATTCTTCAGTTACTTAACATAGAAATATAATGAAGATATTTTCCAAAAACCTTATAAATAGTTCAATAAAGCTGCCCAAACATTGAAAATCCCCTAGCAAATAACTTCATACCGTAAAACGGGGAGGGGGTGAGATGAGAGTGGAGAGTTAGAGGCACGGAGGATGAGAATTGCATTCACGAAATGATAAGGTGGGAGAAAATAGAACGAGTCTATCGAGATGAAAATACATCAAAAAATATTTCGACTTTTCTTGGTTGATTGCTCAAGAATAAAAGATAATTATAATTTCAATCATATTCAACCAAGAATTTGACACTAAAAAAATATTGGCGAATGCGAATGCGAAAATTGTAATCTAAAATACATGGCTTTTCTTACCTTCTCCCGTCGATATCCTCGGCGCGGCCTTCTTCGTCGTCTCGAGTATCAGCGTAACGCCGTCTAGCAGATCAGAGTCTCTTCTTTCTCTGGAGATGAAATCGGACGTCAACGCGTGTTTAGTTTGTGTGATCTTTTCTGATTTTTTCGTTTCTTCGATTTTGCTCTGCGTAACTGGGGAAACTTGTGGTTTTGTGGTTTTTACAGTTTTCGTATCGGTCGAAATGGCCACTGTTTTTGTCGTCGTTGTTTTTGCAGGGTCGACTGTGTGCTTGTCTTTCACTTCGGCGATTTTGTCCTCGACGATGCTTTGTCGCTTAATGGTCGTTATTTCTTCGACTATTTCTTGCCTCTGCGCCGACGCAGGAATACTTTGCTTGGTCAGTCGCTTTTCTATTTGTTGTCTCCTTTCGGAAACTGATTTGTTAAAGTCTTCTTCTTCGTCGCATGGTTCGTCTATCGCCTTTTCCTCGGCGGAATATTTGCTTTCGTAAGTTTCACAGGATTTGATCATTTCATTTTGCGATACTTCGTCCGCGCTGTAAGGAATCATATCCATTGCTTTCTTGATCTGATACCTATCTATCACTTCTCTAGGAATTTTAGGAATTCTGTCCACGTCGTCGACGTTTAGGCACTGAGGTATGATGTTTTTCCTTCCTATCCTTTTCAGCGCATTCTCCAGCGCGTCTCCTTGGGCTTTGTTGCCCGACTGCGAAATCCACATTCTCAGCATGGACTGTGCTTGTTTCGCCACGCTGTCCGGATACTCGGATTTGATTACGTTTATTTCTGATGGCGTCAGACCCAATTGCGCCGCCAAAGGTACCCAATCTTCGCCCAGTAAATTGCTCATGTCGGCTAGTCTCGGATCCGGTCGGTAGTATTCGAAATTATCTTTTAGGAACACGTGACGTTTGATGCTCTCGTTATCGGTAAGCGAAACCGTTTCCGATACGATGTCGTCTGGAAGGACTATATTTAATATACAGCTCGGTTGTTGGGGCGGCTCGCCTTTGGCCACCTAAACAAACATTAATTAACATCATAAGTTTGAAACGCAAAGATGTCGTACCTTCGGTTCACGCATAAACAAACTCCTACCGACCGCTTCTGCGTGTTGATCTTTCACCCTGACGGAAAATGGCAACCTATTTTCTCTAAAAGCTCGGAAGGAGAACTGTAGCGGTTCGCCGCTTTTCGTGATAGGCACTAAATTTCCAGCGAATTCTATATATTGTGGTTTCCCTTCAAGAACCTAAAATGAACATTTTTAAAAACTTGTAGGTTTGCATGGGAAAGGGAACTGCGGGCTGTGACATACCTCCACATCTCGACTTTTCGCAACTTCCGTGAAGTGTTCTTGATGCTCCAAAGTTTTATCCTTCTTGTCGTCGGTCATACAGAAAACCCTCAATCGAGCCTCGAGCGGATCGATGCGCTTCGCGAAAACTACGAACTTCGCCATAAATGGAACGTGTATCGCTTCTCTAAAATAAAATGCACGTCAAACGCAATCTTTTGAATGAAGAGGCAGTCCTCACCTGTAAAGGTCGGTCGCCATCTTCGTAGCGTCTTCGATGTTTCGACAATCCATAAGCCAGAATCTCGCCGAGACGGTGGTGGTGAAGGAAACACAATCGTTGACAAAGGTGAGCGGCGTAGATCCGGTCACGTCTTCCCATTGTGCTCGCGTCGTTCCACCTACAGAGAAAAATAAACGATCGATTGACACTTATCGAAATGCACGAATTGGCTGATGGGATAGTTAAAAAGCACGGCAAAACGCTATCCATATGTTGCAGTATCGAAATGCATGCCCAGTACAGGAGGATAATTATAAAGGTTTTTCGCTTCGACGTCAGTACGATATAACTGATCTTTCCCATTAATGACGACGTCTAATTTCAAAGTCTATCTCAATTATTTTTCTCGAATTTTTTTCCCTTATTTAAAAGTTAAAATACAAATTGTAATTGTGATCTAACTTTCTTCTTATTATTATTATTTTTTTCATAGATTAAAGCAAAAATTATAAAATGAAATGTAAAATATATTAATAGTGTAGAGATTTTATTGTTAAGTTACTAGGCAAAGTCTATTATTTAATTCATAATTTTCAGGAGCACGTGATTTTTAGTTATTTCTAGTTAAAACTAGAAAATGTAAACGCCTCTTTCAGGTACAAAAATCATCCTTGAGTTGCTTCTAAATGTATCTAAATGTCTATACCTCGCGTCTAAATATCTATATCTTGAAACAAAACCTATTCCTGTTCTAGACTTTAGAGTGATCTTGGCAAGATTGTGCCAATACAACTTCGTTCAGATCGTATGGGTGCCGGTCATAGTGGCATTGAAGGTAACGAGGCACCTTATTTATTCAGAGATCTGTGCTCGGGCACAGTTCGATGCCTATTTGGATGCCCATTTATAGTAAAAAATGTTACCTCTTGGAGAAAATAAGTATTTTTATGCTCAATGTATATAAAAGTTATACGATTTAGAAATTTACAAAAGCAACATTGTTGACGCCGAAATTTGGCTTCGTGTTTAGAACATTTTTTAGTTTTGTTTTGTTTTTGAAAAGAAAAAGAACCGCTCGCAATCGTGGCAAATATACATTTTTAAAAATTGAAATCGTGCGCAGTGTCAGTCTTGCGCTCTTGATGTTCGGTCCTTTTAATAGTTTGGCGTAGAAAGCATTACAGTGCAAATTAATTTCAATATTAACATCAAAATCATTGTGTTAATCAATCAAGTGGTAAGTCCCCTTTCCCTTTGTCCCTCCACTAAACCCTGTTCCATCCGCCACTTCGGAAGTGCCAGCTCTTCGTGGGGTCGGTAAGTTTAACAACAATTTCATTTTTATACAGTCCATTCCTTGATTTTGACGCAAAACCAGCAAATATTAGTCACATACGTCGCACCGGTATTTATTTTTATCAGGCGCGTACATTTTTTGGTCCTTATCGTACCGGATAGATTTTGATTTTTTTTTAAAAAAAAGGAGTTACTTATCGTGTTACTTAATATATGGTTATTAAGATTATTATTCGTTATTTAGTAGATTGTATTATCACAATAAGTTAACAAACGTTTATTTTTGAGCGTTGATTTCTTTAGTCGTGCCTTTTTTTTATAGTTGTTACATTTCTTTAATGCTGTACTGCACTTGTTTTGTTAAATATTTTTTAGAATTAAAATATTCCTAGATTGCCAGCGGTTTGAACGATTATTTTAGTTTTCTGGTTTTAGATAT
>JAFFZR010023588.1:0-17566 GCA_018397195.1 Lethrus apterus | reverse complement strand
TTTTATGCAAAATTTCATTTTCTACTGACTGCTACATAAATATACAAGCTGTTCCATTAAAAAAAATCTAATTATCTGAGTTGGCTCTGAAATGTGATGCGCAATTGTTTTTTTGTGTGAAGCATTGTAATCAGCGGAAAAATCACTGTATCTTTGCTAATTTAACCGACTGTGTAGCTCCAAAAGTAACGAAGATAGCAATAGTGCGCAGATAACTTTAAACAACCTGTATACTTACATTAAAAGCAAATAAAAGTCAATATTTTTTTGTACGTATTATGTATTTTATTTAATAATATTTACAAATTAACTTCAACGGTAATCCCTCTATTTCTAATACAAGCACGAGCCCGTTTTCTAATCTTTATTCTTGTGATTCTGTTTGTGAAATTATTTCATAAAGTTGCTGCTGCATCTTAAATTCTATTAATTAATTTATCGCAAGTCTAGGGGCTTTAGATCAGTGCTTCTGGCAAGCTGATGATTTCGGTCCAGCAAATCTCGCCTAACCTTACGATAGTGCGTAGAACATGTCATGTTGGAATATCATATTACTGTTTGCTAGAGGTACGTCGACCAGTAACTCCAACAAATTATTACGTAAAAATCCCTAATGTGCTATGCCGTTTAAGTTATCACACAAAATGAGGGTCGATCAAATTAACTCCAATAACTCTCATCTACACCCTCACACTAAATTTTCTTTGGAAACTAGTTTCTTTACTTACTTTACTTCCACCCAGTAATGTAAGTCGTGGAAACTGCTTACTAAATTTGGACTCATCGGTCCACAAAATACTCCTCAAAAATGAGGCATCATCTATGTCAGCATTTAAAATAAAATGACAAAACTCTTCGTTCAAGATCTCCTTCTTCTGGGCCTTGAACAGCTGTATAACAAACATTTGATACACCCAAATCAGCAGCTACTCTCCTCGAGCTTGTTCTTCTTCGAATCTTTGCATAATTTCTTGAACAATCTCAAGATTAAGTCCAGGCCGTTACAAAAACCATAAATAAACAAACTAATGGCGTACTCGGTATTTATAAACATTGCGTGTTAAACAAGAAGTTATTCTACGTGAAGGAATTTAATAAAGAACAATTTGATTAAAAGCCTCACACCTCAGACACGTGTCGCCGCAAACGCGTGTGTTCAATTGAACACTGTCGAAGAACAACTGAACATTGCTTAATATTATTGCACTATTTATGGAATTAAAAGATTAATCTTTATACCGCCTTCGTTGGTAAATAAAGACCGAGTTCAAACTTGTACCTGCGCATACTATTATTGTATTATTAATGGATTGGAAAGATAACACTAGTAAACAAAAATCAATTTTTTACTAACTAATCAGCTACAAAACAAATAATAAACAAATAAAAGGAAACTTTTATTACGAACTTCTGGCCAATTTTGCTTAAAAAAGTAGCATATTACAGAAAAATTAAAGTTGAACATATGCGGTATCGTTGGATTCGTATCTCCGTCGCCTTTCCAAAAACGTTAAAATATACAGGATGTTCCATTTAAAATAAGAAAGTTGACATCGCTTCCGGTTTCACCGGAAGTGGAATTGAAAACACCAGCATTTTGTACGCAAAAATTAAAAATCGACCGGTTTTTTCTCACAACGATAGCTTCAGCCGTTCAAAAGTTGTCATGTGGGGGGGGGATACTTTAGAATCGCACTGTACATTATGAAAGGAGAGACGGTTAGCACTCCCCTAGACAAGGATGGAAATATACATATAAATGCTTGTTACTAAAAATTGATGGGTGATAGGCAATTTCTGTTTTTAAATTCGTTTTTAGGCTGTCGAAATACATCAGAAACATATAAAAATTTCCTTGCCACAAAATGTGTGTTTAACAGTGTAATTAGTAAAACTGTATGCTCCATTTGATTGGTAATAAAACAAAGAAGTTTTAAAAATCATTTGTATACCTAATGCATTATGGTAATTGAGAAACAAATACCCATGAATGTGAATGTGAAATTTGTTTTACAAGTGAAGGTTTGAGCCTTTGTATTTTTATTTTATCGAAGTATTTAACATATTTTTTGACACCTAATGAATGCTAGTAATGAGGAAAACTGAAATATTGTAAAAAAGTGTTATTAATTTCTTAACTTTTATTTAGAAATACTTGTAGTTAATTGTTTAAATTACGAAATTTGGGGATTATTCAAAAAACATTTTATTTTGTTAAAAATTAAAAAAAAAAGTTCGTATATGTTATAATTTCTTTACAAATGATAACTTCTGAAAAACTAAAAAGTTGCTCTCTTCTGGCTGTTAATTTATTTATTAAACTTGATTTCTCTATTGCAAAATGAGAGCTTGCAAAATGACCAAGGCCATCCTAAACACATTTTGAATTTCAATAATATGATAATTTGAATTACGGAGCGAACCTAACCTATGGTAATAGTATATCCTCATTTTTACTTAAGAACTGTATACAATTTCTTGTGGCCCCCCTAGTTTATGTAATTATAACATTTAACATTATAATTATAACATTTAAAATTCAATTACGGAGCGAACCTAACCCTTTTAAAAACTGGCCTTTTCAATTTCAATAATTTCAATTATGGGCGAACCTAACCCATGCCAATCCAACTATAAATTTTAAAAACTGACTTTTTGAATTTCAATTTACGGAGCGAACCCAACCCATACAACAATCCTTTTCCATCCATCCGTATACCTTTTTCGAAAAACATAATTTGCCACCTTATTTATTGATAATTATATTAACTTTTTCTAGTTCTGAAACTTTTGTAAAACTTCACTCCGCTTTCCCTCCCGTATATTTTCTTATGAAGAGGAGGAGGAGCGCATTATTGTTAGTAGCCCACGGGTGCCAAATATCTTAGGACGGCCCTGAAAATGACTTTTTTGTTTTTTCCTCAAAATCATCTTGCTTCTTTGATGTTCATAGAGCTTCCTTACAAGAAAATGTATTACAATCTAGATAAGCATTTGGAGAACATAAGTCGTCTTTTATATTTTGTTTTCGTTTGTGTCCATATTTTTGTTTTTTTTTTTGAATAAATTGGTATGTGTTGAGGGAAACGGTTTTGTTTTATTATTTAATCATTATCTGAACCATAGCTTACTATTTATACAAAACCACTGATAAGAAATGAAAAATAAAATAAAATTTGCGTTAAATGTGCTCTTTGGATAGACTTTCCGCATTCACCTTTAAAATTGTAAAGATTGGTATGCTTCTTATTATGATCAAAGTTTCAACACCTTTTTGAAACTTTCATCATAACGAAAAGATTGTTTTCCTTGTAGCTTACAGCTCTTCTTATTTCGCCAACCTCGTCATGTTATTCCATATAATTTAAAAAATTATGTATTCCATTTTAAAGCACGTTCTTAAGAATAAAATTTAACATTTTTCTAATTTTAGAAACCTCTGGATTATGTGACGTTCAACCCGTAGAAATGTTGCAAGATCAAGCTCAGTGCATTTTGGGTGATTATGTAAGAACCCGCTATCCAAGACAGCCAACTCGTTTCGGAAGATTGCTGCTGCTGGTTCCAAGTTTACGAGCAATTAGGTCACTTACAGTAGAATTACTTTTCTTTAAAGAGACCATAGGAGAAATACCTATAACGCAACTCCTAGGTGATATGTATTATATGGAGAAATGTACTACTGTTCAACCGTAAACTATGACTGTTAGGTATTTGTTTGTTCATATTACATAGTTTAGGAAATGTTTTTTCTGTGATACTAATAATATAATTATTTATTATACCTTTAAACGCCACCCAAACCTGTTTTCGAAACAGAAACAATTAAAACTGAACATTACAATAAATTAAACTAAACTTATTGCACTCTTTTTCGATCTGTAAAACACATTTATTTGTAAAAGTCTATCTGTGAGATTTCAATGTTTAAATAAATAAATATTTCAAATAAATGAATATTACTTATTTCCTTCCTCATCATTTGAAGACATAATTACATATTTTTCTTCTTCTCTTTCTCCATTTTTTGTCCTACCGTTGGAGTTTCGTGCTTCATTCCTTCACACATCTCTTCCAGTTTTTCCGACCTCTGGCTAGTATTTTCATTTCCCTTAATCGTTTACCTTTTTGTCTTTCTGGGTCTCCCTCTTCTCCTCTTCTTTCTGGTATTTGCTTCCAGAAATTATTTTTTTTTTATTTCGATATTAAATTTATCCATTCTTGTTACGTGTCAAAACCGGATTTTCTTTCATTCTAATCTTAAAAATTTACAGCATCTTTGTAAGATTTCATTGAAAATAAATTGCACCTGGCATTTTATTTTTGGTAGCTTTGGTTGAAACAAATTGCAAAATGAACGTGTTTCTTACATTAGACGTGAAGATTAAACACATCGTGTGCAAGAAAAAAGGCATTTTGCAACATGTTTCACACTAGATTTTTTCAAATTTAATTATCAAAAGAGCAAAAATATAAATCGAACGGTACCTAATGTGCAGCATGAAAATTTGTTTATTCTGGGCGTTGTTATGCCCACGCGATGTTGTTTGTAAACAAAGACAGTTTTGTGCGTTACTTACGTAGTTTATTAGGCATTTAAAATGAGTGATTCAGAAGATTCTGTACTTTCTGATATTGAAGAAGCTGCAAAGGCGCTTATTTCAAATTTATTACCAAAAATGTCCAAGGAAACTTATGAACTGGCTTATAGATCACTTTCGCTGTCACTTTTTCCAACTAGTTGCAAAATGATATCCATATGGCTCATTTTGCAACTCATTGTAAAATGAGCTACATTTGAGAACTGAAAAAAATGTTAAAAAATTGACTTTTGATAATTAAATTTATAAAATGTACGTATTTTTAAATGTCATGTCATGTGTTTCTGTACGTCAATAAGATCAATTATTTCTTCATTATCCAAAATTCTGCAAAGAGGAAAAAAACACAATTTTTTTAAGCATCGTACTAATGTCAGAACTGATCACAGTGATCACAATCAATCGTCGCAACCGAACATGACGTTGAAACTTCGAAGTAAGTATTGCAGATGCATGATTAAAGATCCACCGTTTCTACTAATTTAGGTTTAATCTTAGATTATCTCTCACCTGATAAAATTATTCACCTTATTTCCGACCACTTTGTGTACATCACACTTTTCCATTCATCTCCGACATCGTTCATCGTCTAACTTTTCGTGTACGAGGAATATGAAATCAGCTCTAGAATTTGTGAATAAAATGTCATATATTTCGGCGAATTATAGCAATTTATTAAAAAAATTGGCAAATCATTTTTAACATTAAGCCTTAGGCATAAATATTTATAAAAAGTTTATCTAAATTTATTATCTATGTCTATATTTCAATACAAGTTACAGATTAGAGTGAAAAATAACTTTTTGTTTAGAAAATTTCTTTGTAACAATTGTAATAAATTAATTTTCTAATTAAAAAAAAAAAAATCTTGACGATGGCCTAACAAAGGTCTTTAGTTCTTTGTCTAGGACTAAGTTTGAGGAGACTACATTACTGCTTCTTTTTGAAATATTTCTACATTACTTCTTCCAAAATTTATTCTCTTCCACCTTGAAAACAAATTAAATAATATTTAAAATTATACTACTGATTACACCAAATTTCTTCATTCTAACAGAAATAAATAAATTCAAGAAATATCTGTTAATGCCCTCTTACAAACGTTTATAAAAATAATTACTTAATTTTCACTTATTCATTATTTTTAGTACAGTGTTTTCTAGAAAAACAGCATAAAATAAAACCTTCATTAGTTATTTGAGACCATAAATTAATGTTATATTATGTTATGATTAATATTAACTTATTCACTACCTTTTAGTGTAAAATTTTAAACTAATTTCTAAATAAAGACAACATAAAAATCAATAATTCATTAAAGAGTAGTTTGACGTGCTTTTATTTTCGTTTTTAGTTTTATAAAGCAACACATAAGGACACCGTAATTCCTTGGTCTGATCTAAGTATTTTGGTAAAATGATAACTTCATTAAAGTTGAAGGAAATACTAGTATTTTTTGCTGCCTTCTGTCGCTTCACTTTATTCCTGGACTTGCCTAAGACAAAGATAACAAATGCAATGTTTTCGTACACATATTATTATTAGTTAAATATTCTTCAATATTTATTCCCTTTTTTAAGACGTTTTCAGGTACTTCTATTACAACACAAGCCGGCGAAGTGTGGGGACGTCTTATATTTTTAACTTTGTGATAAGGCAATGAGGTCGTTGGTCGTATTTTCTTATCCGTAAATTTCGAAGAAACGTTTAATACAGTAGACGTTGTTTGTTTCTTTTTCTTTATTTCGTGTTTTCGCCTATTAATATTTTTTAGCCATTGACGAAATATTTCTTCGTTTTGTTGAATTTTTCGTTGTTTATATTCTTCAAATAATTCTTTTCTTTTGTCTTCTTTTAGTTTTATCATTTCTTTCCGACGTTGACGTTTCTCAAGCTGTGATAAACTCAGACCGTATTCCGATCGTAAACCTGAATAACATGGAAGTTTTCCTTCGGAAACTGTGTGCTTTTTTTCACAGCACTTTCGCTTTATTAATTTCAGCGTTGGACAAACAGGTTTTTCGCTTATTTTCAATCTATTTATTGATAAATCACATTCGATTTTTTCTATACAGTGGCTTTTGCAATCTATAGGAAAATTTCGTTTGTATGCTTTTGTAGAACTTTTACAATGAGTCGGTGTTGAAGTTTTCGAACTTGTTACATGATTTTCTTCGAGATCTTTGTACATTTTATCAGGAATGTAGTCATCATACACTACATTATTTATTTCTTGTATTTCTTCATCCTCGTCATCCTCTTCATATATTTCTTCTATGTTTTCCGTTTGTGTTTCATCTTCTATTTCTTCTTCACTATCAGCTAGTTCATTTTTCTCAGTTTCATTTATAATTTCAATAGAATTTTCTTCACAAACAATCTCTTCTTCTTCATCAGTGTTTTTTGTTTCTGTTATTATTTTAAGATTTTTTGTAAACATGTTCAACTCTACATTATTTTTTGGTGATAGTACGGAATCATCAAACGATTGTTGATGTATCAGACTTAAATCAATAACTTCATTGTAGCTTTCGATACTTTGAACGTCGTCATCCGTAAGGTCTGGTTCATAATCGATTAAATTTTCTTTAAATTTTATCTTTAAAGGTCTGCTATCCAAATCGGGATTGTCTACAAAAAGTGCTCGATTCGCCTCTTCTAACTTTTCCTTTATGTTATATGGAGATGAAGCTGGTTGCAAAACTAAAAAAAATAAATTAAATTAATTTAAATTAGCATATTAAAATTTTATTATTTATTTAATATCAATGTTAATTATTTACACTGCTAAGAATAAATAATTAATTGAAACATAATTAATTTGTTGAATAAGTACAAATAAAAACATGAGAACAAAAATAAATAATTGTTAAATCAATAATGACAAAATAATATTAAACATACTTATATTTACGTACAGTATATTTCATAATCTTCTTCGTCAGTATCCAGAGAAGTTGCAGAGTTTTGAATTTGTTCCATAGCACGAAAATTAATAATAAAATTAACAATAATTTAAATTAATACAAAAGTATGCTTCATTGTTTGGTGTTACTATAGCAACACAACTAGATGGCGCTTTAGGTGCGTTAATTTATTTGTCAAGTCAAAACTCAAAACCGTTATCATTTTGTGATTTTCAGTGATTAGATCTCTAAATACACGTATATATATTACTACTGTATTATTAATTAGTAATTCGAAAATCGTTGCCACGTTTACTTAACCTCAATATGTATAAATCAGTATTATTACTTTTTATTGTACTTAATTTGAAAAACTCAGCTGCATTACCTGATGAAGAATCATGCCATTCATATGCTGATGGAACTATTTATCCTTTAGGAAGTGACCCAGAAAAAACAGGACATAAGTTACAATATACAAAAGCCGTCAGTAAGTAGCTAAATATTCTAAATTCTCAATTGGTTATAATTTTTTGTTTTTAGTATCCAAACCTGCTCCTTATTGGGAAAGCACAGCAGTAGTCAATGGCGAATTTCTTCAATTAAAGTTATCTGATTTCAAAGGAAAATATGTGGTGTTCTTTTTCTATCCGTTGGATTTGTAAGATTCATCGTAAAAATTCAATAAATATCTTACAGTTTTTGTTTTAGCACTTTCGTATGTCCGACTGAAATACTCGCATTTAGCGATAGAATTGAAGAGTTTCGTAAAATAAACACGGAACTTGTTGCTTGTTCTGTTGATTCACATTTCACTCATTTAGCGTGGATTAGCACTCCACGTAAGGAAGGTGGTTTAGGAAAAATTAACATACCTTTATTGTCAGATTTAACTCACAATATTTCAAAGGATTATGGTGTATTGTTGGATGATTTAGGACATACTTTAAGGTATTGATCTATTACTTATTTGTGTTGTTGTTTTTATGAGTTTGTTCAGGGGGCTGTTTATAATTGATCCAAGGGGTGTTTTGCGACAAATTACGATGAATGATTTGCCGGTTGGTAGAAGTGTAGATGAAACGTTAAGGCTCGTGCAAGCTTTTCAATATACTGATGAACATGGAGAAGTTTGTCCAGCTGGTTGGAAACCAGGACAAGATACAGTAAGTATTTAAAAAATCAGTAAAGTCGATTAATAATTATTGAACTACATCTTATTAATTACACAATTATGTATATCGCAGATTTAAACAATTTTACAGAGTATCTGCTACAACAACATAGGAATACGAATTGACAAATACTCATCAAGTACAACTAATTCACAATCATTTCATGAAAGACATATTCAAGAATGCAGATAAATTAGACATTATTTTACATTATTATTATCTTAGATAAAGATTTTTTCTTTTATTATAAAATAAAATTAGACTTATTTCCATGTTTCATACTGTTACATCTGAATTATTCATGATTTTAAAAATTACGCAAACTTAGGTATAAGTATTGACAGATAAGTGTTCTGTTTCAGTATAATTTGTATTACCTTTTCTCAGAATCAGTTATCTTAAAGCTCTTATTATATTTAAGAGGTACGAGTATAAATACTTGACCAAATTTATAAATCCACGTTTTAGATTAAAATATTTAAAATTTCAAATAGTGAAACCATGATCCAACAAATTGAGTCGTAAGGTTGATTTATATAATCTTAAGATTGAATCTTATCTTCAGTTTTTGTCACCTAATGTTATCTCTAGTCCATTAAACTTCTTAATCAAAAATCGACCGATTGATTGACATAATAGATTTTTCTTTAAAGAAACTTATTCTCTTTTATAGACATAAAATTCAAAATTTTGATGGTTAAAATAGGTATCTCTATCATTATTATAAATTATTTCTTTGTCGACTTAACCACAAAATTTTGTTATATGGTTTATGTGATCAAATGAAAAAAATGTTTATTGCCCTTAATATTTATTTTCAGATTATTCCTAATCCAATTGAAAAGAAGAAATATTTTGAGAAACACTAATCATCCAACAAATTTCCTCATTACGTAATTATAGCCTTTTTGTACTTTAAAATGTTACATCACAATATTTAAAAAAAATGTAAAAGATTTTAATAAAACTATATTTCTTATTTGTATAATTCTTATACATACAAATTGTAAAAATAGATCTTACAACAAAACAATTTTTATAAACTAGTAATTGACTTAATATAATTCTTTCGCATGCTTATGTGTCTGCACGTGGTTTCTTATTTTTTGGGGTGGATAATGTAATCAGTGGTATCCTTCGTGAAGTTTTTTTAACTATTGTTTCTTCATTTTTTATTGATTCTAATAAGTTATTTTGTGGTTTTTCATTTGTTACATCGGAAATATTAGTTTTAATATCAGTCTTTAAATTTGTCGATTTGTTTATATGGTTTTCTTTTTCAAATTTTTCACATTTATCATCATTACTGTCATCTATTAAAATAATGTCTTCATTTGTACTTTTTGTTGCATCACTTTGTGTAATATTTGTCTGGGAAGCTAAAGTGCTTTCTTCTAATTGTAATTTAAAATCTGGGATGTCTTCAGTAATATCGTCTTGCACATCCATTTTCATGTTTTCCTCACAATTCCAGGAATCTCTTGCTTCTGATTCATCTAATATTGTGTGAGGCTTATTTACTTCCGATTTTGTAGGTGTTTTTTCAAGTTTTAGGAATGTTAATAGAGTACTGTCTTTTATATCGTCAGTTTGATTAGTAGTTTTTGGCTTTCTTCGAACAGCTATAGGCTTAGCAGTGGAATTTTTATTCAATTGGTTTGTTTGATTTTCATGGCAAGGTGATGGTTTGTTACAAGTTTCTTGTTTAGCTGGCTGTACTTTTCGTGGAATTAATATGTTAACTTCCTTGTTTTTGATAGGCGAGGATGCTACTAAATGTTTATTTTGCTCATTTTTGTTGTTTTTTGACTTTTCTTTATTCTGTACTTTATTTGCCCATTGTTGCAAGAAACTCGGCTTTTTAGATTTAACATCCAATGAAACTTCATTTTTATTTTCAATATCAACTTTTCCTAATTCTTCACAGCCACTAATGTTCAAGAAACTATCTTCAGGTTCACTTTCTTCCTTGTTATATGGAACACCCAGTTCATTTGGTTGAAATGTTATTAGAGTACAAAAGCCATCAGTGGAACAGGCTGTTAACAAAAGACCATCGCTTGACCAGGAAAGATCAGTAAGTCGTGTATAATGAATATCCTTAAGATGACCAAAAGGAACTAATTGTTGAGTATCGTATAGAATTACATCCCTGTCACTTGCTACAGCGATTATCATACGATATGGCAAGTTTACAATGGGATCTGGCCCATCTGCATGTAGTTCAAATAACAATGGACAACATCGAACAGCTACACTACATTGTTTTAATAAAGGAAGAATAGCAATTGGCCTAAAAGAAAAAACATAACACTGACAAATTATTTGAATTGTTTCTATTTTAAAATACTTACTGTGTTAAACAATCCAGGGTAAATAAAAAGGTTGCACTTAAAGCTTTCTTACAGTCTTCTGTCTCTACACATCCTGTTGGAGCAATAATTAAACTTCCATCGGGGCTAAATTGTAATCTCCGAAAATAACTTTTAAATGTGTCATCGTGAAAAAATTTTACTTCTTTGTTATGTAAAGAATGCAATTCTGGTACAGGTAATATGCCTTTGCCAATACGAGCTTTTACATGTTTTCCATTATTGTCAAATATTCTACAAAATCTGTCGCTACTTAAAGTTGCTATGTATTGACCTTTGGGGTCCCAAGTAACGCCCTAAACGATTCATTTTAAAAAGAAATTATGAAGTATTAATAAACCAAATTACTTGTACAAATCCTTTATGATCTGACAAAATTGTTTCAAGCTTTCCTTTAGTAAAATTCCATATAATAGCTGTGTTATCAATAGAACCTGATAACAGCTTTAAAGAATCTGGTGACCAACATATATCATATATGTCTTCTTTATGTCCTCGTAAAACCTAAAATATGTAAATTAATTCTTATTCCTAGACGTTCTTCTTTTATTACTTTGAAAACAACCCATATTTCTTTATCATTCGTTTCTCCTTCAAGTAAGGGTATATTGTCAGTTTTAAGATTCCAAATAATGATATTTGCATCATCATCTGCTGAAGCTAAATATTGTCCATTAGGTGACCAACGAACACAGTTTACTGCTCTCTGATGTCGCAGTAAATCTGTGACCATATCAACATTTACAGCTCCAGATTCTAACAATTTTGCATGCCATATCTACAAATATTTGCTTTTATAATGTACAGCCATGAAGATGGCATTTACCAAAACATGACAATCTGAGCCTCCAGTTGCTAATCTATAAAATTCATTACTTAATGGTTGAATATCTACACTTAAAACTGGTTCTCTGTTATGCCAGGACATTTCTGGTATCATACACTTCATTTCTAATAAATAAATTTAATAATAATGAACAAAACTTAAACTTCAAAAAATATTAACAAAACTTTGCCGCCCAACTTAACCTATACGACTTGTTTGATTTCTTGCACAAAACATACAACCAATGAATATCCCTAGTATCCCCACAGAGTCTTTAGAAATGTTTTCACCACGTGACGTTTTATGTTGCTCCACATAACATTATTTAAATTTACTTGATTGTAGAAAATTTAAATAATTTGAGAAACAATACTAAATATTTAAAATAAGCAATCCGGATATGGTGGTATGAAAGAAGAAGAACTTGCTATATCATTGAATAGCTCGTCCTAATTAAGCAACCAATAAATTGATTGTTAAAAATTATTTTTAATATAATATAATTAATTAATTAATATAATTATATTTTTGTTTTCTCTATGTTGATATCTATTGCCATATTTTCTATCTTCTCAACCCAGATATCTGGTAATTTCTGGTGTTTGGTGTCTCAGCTGCTAACTGGTGTGGATAAGATCTAGAATGATATAAGAGACAGGATGGAGCATAAACCGAGTTTGAAGACAAGGGGTGTGAAGGCATGAAACGGAAGAGGAATCTGGCACGAAAGCCGTATTGATAGGTGTCATTTTTGAAATATCGTTAGGTTATTCCCATCGTAATACGGAGCTAATTGGTTTAATTTTATGTTGTATTAAAATGTGTGCATTCTTTCATAGCGTCTAATACTTTTCCCGCGCAAATCCTTCTTCGCTTGATACTTAATATACCTCTTTGCGTTTATGTGATCCTGATACACAGACGAAAAATGCAAAATTCTATTTCAAATTGAAAAATTCTTTCATAGCGTCTAATATTTTTCCGCGCAAACCCTTCTTCGCCTGATATTTTAACAGGTGATAGCTGGCAATAGCCCAACCCCAAATATGTAAAAATGACGGTCCTATGTTGAAGGTGTGCCAGAAAAAAATATTTTAAGTTTTGAGTAAAATATGACGATAACGCCGATCAATAAAGGTTGTTTTGCAACATTTCATGTTATTCCCGCCAAAGGAAGTTGATTTTCAACGCGACACATATTGAAATGGACACAGGACCGTACTTAGAACCGAATGCTCACATAAAAAAATGACATTTTTCGAAAATTTGAAATGAAGATATGACCGCCGTTTTTGCGGATTTAGGTTTGGGTTAATGTCAGCTATCACCTGTTAAAATATCTGTACTTATTTAAGGAAGATCCTGTATGTTTCAGCTGCTTTTCGTGTACTATTTCTCCGAATCTTTTCTCCGAGTTCCTTAATATTTCTGTTTCTTTTTGATATCTTTTCCTTGCTTTAACATTTTTAGTTTCTGTATTCTTATTCAACAGAATTAGTGGTAGAAGTTTAATTTAACTGTTTTTAAGAGTCCTAGTCATGTAGAACAGTTATTTTCGTGTTGTTTCATATGAGCAAGTTATAAAGAAAAATTCAAAAAGACAATTTTTTTTTTAATTTTTATATTAAAAATATATTATTGCACAACTTGCTTTTAATTGCAACTTAAATTTGCTTTATTAATCATTCTGTCCTATGCAACTCTTACAAACCGTAGCTAAGTTCAATCATTGTTTGCCATTTTATTGTTATTTTGCACATTTTTAATAAAAGGATTAAAATAAAACGGACATTTATTTATAATAAATCTTCCTAGTTTATTGACTGACATGTATTAACACATTCTATAGTTACATGTAACATGTACATAGGTGATATGCCTATATAATAAAATTATTACATAAATTTCCAGTCAATAATAAAAAATCTAATTTTCATAGGCTACATATAAGCTTTTATTTACAAATTAGAGCTAAATGAGACTAGTGGTCTGTAGAAATAAATAGTATTTACAACATATACAAATCTTAATTTTTATATATACACAGTTTCTACAACAGAGATAAAGTTTTTTCAGTAGTCTCAATTGCTATCACGATTATTATTAACATCTATGTTGTTTCATTAAAACAATTATTTAAGGTAAATGAAGGAGATTACACATACTTTAAGCATAATTCAAATGAAAGTCAGTATATGAATTAAAAGTAGTTTCATATGTTTATCAAAATTATGAGATTAAATCTTTTTAACTAGTAGTCAAAATATGAATATATAAAGTCAATAATAAAGATGAACACAATATAAGCCTTTAGTCTCATCCATTAGATACATGTACGTAGTTAAAAATGATTTTTATTTACATTTTTAACACTTAAATTGGCATTGGAGTGTAAGCAATGTTATCAAGGTAATTTACTATTGTTCAAAAATTTGAGAGCAACTCTGCTTTCGATCTATATTGCTTTTTTACAAATATAATCTGTACATTTCTTTATTGCTTTATAATAACAATTTTGAGATACTCTTTGTGAAAGTGATAACATCACTTCCCAATACTATTGTAAAACATATATAAAAAGATGTTCAGTTGGCAGTATTGGACGTAGAATGTTTGGCACAATTAGAAAATGTAACTATATTATGAGCAGGGTTTTCGGTTATATTTTGTGATAGGACGGGTGGACGTGTGTCTTTAGGATTTGCAGAAGACAACGAACTACTACTAACACCAGAGTCACTGGACTTTTCACTGAAACAACCTCCTCTTCCCAATGTTGCTCCCGTATTTCCACCATCTTCGATAGCTGCACCTACGACGTACTTAACGCTGTTGAGTTTCTGATCCGCTTCACAACTATCTTCAAAATTTGCATTAACCTTCCTACCACTAACCCTATTTATAAGATTTCTTCGACAAGGATCGATTAATGTTGTTTGTCCATGGACACTGACATAACAGTCTTTTGCCTTTCTTTGTAGCTTTTCGTTGCTGGCTGAATTGGGTATGTTGGGGTGAAAATCTTCCTTTAAGTTCAAAACATTTTTTTGTGCTTGCCTGACTCTCGCTAATATTTCGTTGTTGCACTGTTCTACAACTGAATCTAAATTATTAGTTCCATCACAAAAATTGGTATTATCACTTGTATCAGATTCCCCTTGAGGTGAGGTTTGGTGAGTTGGGTGGGTACCTTTTAAAGCAGCATCGTAACATCCAGAATCACGTGGAAACTGTCGCCGTCCAAATGGAGAATATGTTCCACCAGCTTCTAAAGTTAACGCTCTATGAAGTTCATCTCCTTCGCTGCTTGAACCGGCTATATCTCCTTCACTCCCAGCTGTAATAAAATTTACCTTTTCATTTACTTAAATTTTAATATGTACTCGTTTCATAACTTACAATCTAAATCATGTAGTAATTGAACAGCGGTAAGGATTTTGGCACGATGCTCTGTATTAATAATTCCTAAATAATCTAAGTCTGATGGTTCAATTTCTTTAAATAATTCCAGATCTTCATATCCATTAAGTACGAACACAGAAATATGTTCCTGTAGATTGATTTTTTGAAGTAAATCCTCTACTGATGTTGGCTTGCCTTTAATGTTGTGATGCCATTTTATTTCTTTCCTTCTCTCTTTTCTTTCTGGCAATAATTCTACGTTTATAAATTTAAACGTACCTTTTCGCCCGTGACATACACCTTTCCATTGTCCACTGGCGTTCATTGAAATTATGTCTATTATATCACCTTTCTGGAAATTAAATAAAACAATATTAATTATACTCTAGAATTTTTAATTTGACAAGTATACTTAATTTAAGACTTATAAATGTATCTTTTATATGTACCTTAAATTTAAGTGCTTCTTTATCATATGGACTTGGTATGTAGTCAACTAACGCTTTGGCACGACCAATAATTTGTAGTTCAGGTGGACTAGGATCAACTTCTTCAGCTGATATTGAACTATGGTTGCTTCCAGCCCTTACAAGTGCTTGTGTACCTAAAATATCCATATTTTTAGATAAATTATAGTAGGACCCAAAACAAACATACTTGAACCTGATCCACTTGGAAGACTTTCAACAGAACTGGCCGAGCATGGAAATGCTTGGTCAACACATCGTTGTTGATCGATATTGTTTTCGTTTTTCAGTCTCGATATCTTTCGTTGTACATCTTCTCGTAAGCCTCGTACTTTCCCAACTAATGTAGAAACACCTGCAGATCTTCCATCACCTGACTGCAAACACGTGTTTTGTTATTAAATAAATTCACATAAATCTCTTACCATATGTACAGTAGCAATTTGCTGGCTGCAGTTATTAAATTCATCTTGATCTTCATAATCAGAACTCTGACTTGGAGATAAACCATCGTCGCTTCTGGTATATCCACCAGTTTTCCTAAAGTATCTCATTTTCCCTTCTAATTGCATGTAATATTGAGGTGAAACCATCTGCGATGTCTCATGTTGTTCAGATCCTCTTGTCTCCACAGACAAAGTTGATAATCTTGAACTGACACTTTGAACATCAGATCCTGCATAGTCTCCACTTTCACGGTCTCTTGTCGATCTATTAAATAAGTAAACTGATAAAATTTAGCTACAATTTTTGTTGTATATCAAATGACACAGGCACAGTTTAAGAATACATTAATCAATTGCACGGTAGCAGTTGTTTAAGTTTGTTCTTTGTTTTGTTAACTAGGAGGCCCAAACTGTTTTAAAGTTTGTTTAACTTTTAACAACAGGTGATAGCTGACAACCCAAACCCGCAAAAACGACGGTTCTATCTTCAGTTTAAATTTTCGGAAAATGTCATTTTTTTATATGACCATTCGGTTCTAAATACGGTGCCGTTTAATGTGCGTCATGTTGAAAAAGCTTCCTTTGGCGGGAATATAACATTAAATGTTGCAAAAGAACCTTTAAATGTGACGATTCGGCGTAATTTTCGTGTTTTACATATTTTTACATATTTAGGTTTCGAATAATTTTTAATTTTCATACAGATTTTTCAAAAATTCATACTTTTCAAATAAGCAAGATATGGCCATAAAACGAAAACTGAAAAAATCGAATTTTTGCGCATAACTCGAAAACAAAAGACGATCGATCACCAACTTTGGTTTTCACCATTGAATTTTTGTCTAAAATTCCCTATGAAAACATCGAAATCTTTTGTTTTCGAGTTATGGGCAAAAATTCGATTTTTTCAGTTTTCGTTTTATGCCTATATCTTGCTTATTTGGAAAATTGAAGGAAAATTATGTCCACGTTCTTCAGGCACTTTTTTCATAATAATGCAGTAGCGTTGTTGGTTTTTTGAAATAGTTCTCCAAATTCGAGTTGTGACATAAAGTTGTATTTTTTTATATGGAACTCATAGTTGGCTGTGGCTTAACTAAAAAGACAATTTTATTCGCTTTCCAACAATATATAACATGTATGGTCAATTATTAATTTTCATACAGATTTGTCAAAAATTCATACTTTTCAAGGTCAGATGTCACATTATAGACATTTTTTCGCTTGCTCCCCTCTCACGACTCCAAAGCTCGAAGAACTTATCTGGACTGAGTGGGAGGGGTTTGGAGGGGTACGGCCACGACCGTCCCACGGATGTTAAAGCCTATTCCAGCATACGCGGCAAGGATTAGGGAAACGTGGAAAACCTAA
>JAFFZR010023587.1:0-11124 GCA_018397195.1 Lethrus apterus | reverse complement strand
TGACCGTAAAAAACGAAATTAGTTACCATTACAGAAAAAATCACGATTACATGACATATACTTGTACGTTTGACGAAACGGATGTTATCCACATTAATTATACTTACAAAGCGTCTCTATCCCAATTAAATAATGAATGAGCATATAATTTCACCGTGACATTCAGTTAGTGTTTATCTGGCTGCGCCGAGTTTTGCGTAACATACAAATTCATGAAATTGTAAGCTTTATAAAGATCACGTTAATGGCGATCAATTGAGATATGTGCTTAAGTAAGTATAACATCCAAGGGTACTAACATCAATCAGAATGTAAATGCAAATCCGTTTGAAAATAAAACTGCATGGAGGAGAGGTAATTTACGATTAATTATCATACATTAATCTCGTACGAAAACTTTTATGACCCATATGTACTGTGCACGACCATGTGCTTATATGCAAACGTGCCATTAATTGAATGCATATATACACTTTCGCAATTCAAAATCTTCTACATACTTCATTGCTAAATCGATACGTTTATCTGAATGGTGCATTAAAAATTTAAATACTCAGTTGACTTTTGTTACACAATTGTATACAGGGTGTAACATTAGTGCGATATTCTTCGATATCTCCGTTGTTATGCAAAATACAACATACAACAAATATTTTAAGATAAAAGTTTTTTAAATTTATGGTCTCCACCACCTAAAATTATTTTCAGTTATACGGAGTGTTTCGTTTGTGCGCAACCACGAACAACTTTAAAATTTTAAATGGAACACCATATATATTATTACATGTAAGTTTCATGGTATTTTCATTATATCTTAATTACCGTATTCTGTCATTCTTTCCACAAAAAAAAAAAAAAATAAATAATAAAATAAGATTGGAACGTAATACTATTTATTATAAATTAAAATAAATAATATATTAATGTTAGCGGAAAAAATGTTTGGAAAAAAAGAAAATAGAAATAAGAGTAGCATAACGACATCTCGTTTTTGAATATACAAAACGGAACAGAACTATAGGTAACTCCTATTAAAAATATGGCATTTTGAAATTTCTCTATTTAATGTGTGAATATTATGAAACTTTGAAATGTAAAGCTTGGTGTATCTTCTTATTTACAGCATATTCTATTTATTAGTTCGTAGTTTATCAGCTTTGTTTTAAAAAACATTGAAAAATTACTTTTATGTTTCTCAGGGGGAATGACAATGTACGAAAATCAAAAAATACATCAATATTTCGAAAATTATTAATTTTAACTACACATATTGCTTATTCAAATTAATAGACAATTAAATTTTGCTTTCGACTAATGCATAAAATTAAGTTTTCCACATTTCAATTGTTTCAAAAAGAAGAAGATTTATTAAGTATGTTGTGTTACATATCAAATTTCTAATGCTTTTACTATTATCACTAAAGATCCCTCTAGCGTTGCATAAAATTTCATGATCTTGCTGTATTTCGTTATTGAACTATAGGCGTTTTGCCGAAGGCCGTCAACTGTCAAAATTTCCGAATAAATGCAAAATATCTTAAAAACGAATAGACATAGACAAATATTATCTTGTACAAACTTATATTAGAATTACCCTTGGAATTCAATGTAATAATATATAGGATGTTTCATTTAAAATTTTAAAGTTGTTCGTGCTTGCGCATAAACGAAACACTCCGTATAACTGAAAATAATTTTAGGTGGTGGAGATTCAAATTCAAAAAATTTTTGTTTTGAAATATTTTTTGTATTTTGCATAACAACGGAGATATCGAAGAATATCGCACTAATGTGACACCTGTATATACAATGTTTTTAAAATTTTGTTCGTATTAATATTAAATATGTTACATGTTCATATAAAACTAATAATACCGCCTATAGTTCACATACCTACTTCCGATATTTATGTTTGATAACTAGCACGTAAGTTTTAAATCTAATTGACCTTAAAACTTGATCTACTACGGCAGTAATTGCTGTTTATCTGATATGTATGTTTCTTTATGATTGTAAATTTCATATGTAACCGGCAAGTGATTGATAATGCGCCCATAATTAACTAATGTGTTCTAAATACTCTAATTTTTACTCACACTAATTAAGAGCAAACGGGCCCTTCAAAACACATTAAGGGTTCTACCCCTATATATGTATATTAAATAAACACTCTTTGTTAATGTAGATACCTGATACCTATTAATTTAATTGAAGTGTTCGTTAATGTATTTACGAGACGTAAATTGAGTACTTCTACAATCAGTTTATATTGCAAAATGAACGATGAACGTGCCAGAATTGTTATGTATGCATTTCGTGTCATTTTTTATTACAAAAGAAGACATACGAGTAAATGTAATGTGAAAAGGGTGGCTAAAACTTTGCATTAAATTTTCAGATCGATTTTTCTCAGAATTTTTTTACTGCAACCTTATGATTTTTTTACACGGTCATAAACGGTAGAAAAATCACTATCGGATTCCTAAAAAATTCTATGTTGTTATTTAATTTTTTTTGTGATGACGTCATAAATACAAAACAAATGAAAATCGACAGGAGAATCGCACATATTAATGTGTATTTTTAATAAATAAAATCGATCTGTGTCAGCGTTTTTTAAAAAACCCGCTGAGGTCGCTTTTTTTTAAATATCCCTTACTTTAATCCCACACTGTATAAAACTTATCAAAATGTTTTTTTTTCTTTAGTTTTTAAAATAGATGTGAATACCATTCATACACAGTTCATTATATGAGAATTATGGCGTTGGAGCTCGTTCACGTTGATAATTTGCTGCTTTATATTATTACCTACATTTTAATTTAACTTAGGTTAGTTCTAATTTTCGTCTTCTCTACTCACAATTCACTTCTTTTGATGAGAGATATAAAAACGTTGCAAAACAACTTCATAATAAGTTGGTGATTTTATGCTGAAAATGAAAATGGCGATGTAGGAACACTCTTATTTCTTTCAGATTGAAATAATGTAGTATGATTTTAGTTAGTTAAGCTTCTAGAAATAGTCGTTCAAATATTATTTGATGATAGCTTTGGAATCATATTGTTGCCTTTCTGCTTCAAGAACTTTTTCTTGTGGGAATTTTTCTTCGTAAACATAATCTTCAAGAAATTACAAACAGCAACAACGAGTTCCTTCACCGCAAGATGAATAATTTACAGTCAAGGTTACAAACATGTATTGGAATTTTAACAATAATCTTATATATTTTATATTTGCACATAAGGACAAAAAGTAGAAGCAAAAACAAAATGCTCTTTGAATTGCAATGTTGATTGGCCGTTACCTTAACATAAGAATACAGAATTGTATGTTGGAATGCATTATATTAATTGACGTTGAGTGACTCACTATCAATAAAGACGAGAACTTTGTACGATTAGTAACGCAGAAAATTGTTTGCAAATCAACTGAATTGTAAGCAAATGTATAAATCTACATGGGGTTTTCTCAGAAAACTACTCCATAATAACACAAAACTATACTGTGTGAGCCTAAATGAATGAAGTTACCTAATTTGTATCACCAGTCCAGAAACGACAGTGTTTTGAAACTGTTTTGCGAGTACTCGCACTCGCACTCGCAAAGCAGTTTTTGGACATATGATAAACAAGATTTTTTGTGTCGTTTTCGTTTAAAATTGAATGAATGAATGATTATTTTGGTATTACAGAATTTTCATGTTGGTAGCATCTATATGTGACAACATCTCTTATTATATTGATAGTTCACTGTTGACGTATGGAAACCAGCCATATAAGACGAAAGTACAAAATCTTAGCAGACATTTTCGATAATTTTAAAAGATAATTAAAATATTGAAAATTTTAATCTTATAAATTCTACAACGTAACACCATATGACAGGTACAAGCTATAAATGCCGGCGTAAAATCATTGAAAATGTCCACTCCATAAAAATTTACAGATTTCACTCATTAAGTAACGATGGGGGGCCTTTTGAAAATTAACGAGTCAATATTTATTGTCGTTGCGAGGTTCGTTACGCGACGAATTAAAACAGCAGCAGGTAAACGATTCCGGTAAAAATCGGAATCGAAGTTGGCGTACGCTTATTAAGAATTTTGTAATTACATGCAAGTAACTGCATATGTATGTATGTATGCAACGAATTGGTCGTAAATGCATCTTTACTCATCGGCACACACATACAATACACTCAAACCTCACTATATTATATAAAAAAAAAAAAAAAACGGTAGACTTGGCAACACTGGTAATATGAAAATATTTTTCATGATATCTCCCATACACCAGAACCATTAGACATCACCGCACACATACAATTCTCCCCTCTCTATCCTAAATTAGAAACGTAATACTAAGAAGAGGCCTCTCATGTTATCTTAGTCATTTTCAATGACAAAATGGTTTCTGGGCTCCATAGATGTGGAAAATTATCAATGCTGGATGTAGGCACCAAAAATTTTGTTTGTTGTGCCGCCTCTTCATAATTTGGTTTGAAGTAGTTGATTAATACAAACTTTACACAATTCTTGGTTGCGTAGCATTGACAGAAATTGGACAAATTTTTTACTTAATTTCATTCATTACGATCACCCGTTATAATCTCTAAATATACTCAACTTTTTTAGTATTTATTGTATGGGTTAGAGTTTGTGAAAATTACCTACTTTTTGTAAACAGAGCGCTATAAGTCGTATCTACACTACATCAGCTTCTGTTTCTCACATTAAAGATAAGCCCAGTGTGAAAATTAATCGATTGATTTAAAAGTCGAAGATTTTCTAAAAACGTCTAATGAAACACGATCAATTTGTCTTCATCTGGTGCAGCCATTGCATTTTTTATCCTGTAAGCTTTATTATAGGTTAATGCTTCAAAAATGGGTGAATATTTGATTTGTCAAATTCTATAAAATATTTTTGCTCGCTTCTGTGCAGTAGGTAGTTTTTGGTGTGTTAAGATTTAAATAATTCACTTATATGTCAATATTTTCTTTGGAGATATACACGGATAAATATTTTGTTCATTCAGATAAATTTTGGCGGAGACTAGGATTGCGATTTTTTGTTGCTAGGCGCAGCGAGTATCTAAATATCTAACGTTTACCAAATGTCTTTTTAACAATAAAATAATTTCCGATTTACAAAATAATAATTAAGATAATGTTTTTCATAGCTAGTCTAAAGTCAACAGTAAAATTTAGAGAAATTCTAAATACGTATTTTGGCAACTAAGTTGCTCTCCTCAGTAGAAAACCTAAGAAGGAAACAGGATGGCAATTTAGTTGCCGAATTTTTCTAAATTTTATTGTCGTAAGCGAATTTTTGTTATTTCTACAGAAAATGTAGTTTATTGATAACAAATAAAGGTACTTAACATTATGCTCTAACAAAACACAATTGTTAACTGCAACTATCAATATAAGTGCAACTGAATGCCGTTTTTATCCAAAGCTTTTGTCTAAAAATCTTCATTCATAAATGTTCCGCTTTACTCTCGCTTGGAAGGGTACAGTGTATGAGTTCTGAATGTTTTAATATATTTTTTAAATTAAGTTCTTGGTTTAATTCTTCCATTATACACAAAACTCTACATTCAGAACGTTATTGGCGTAAATTATAAATTACTAACTTATTGTAGGTTCTAAATGTGATGTGGTCAGAACTATGCTTATTAGGTTAATGATTTCAGACATGAATTATTTTGTAAAAAACTAGACATTATTGTAAATGAATAAAATCAATGTATCATTAACGAAGTATACTACGGTATATTCAAACGAAGTTATAATTTTCAATAATCAAGTTAGGTTTTCAATTAATTTTCAATTATTTTACATATTCAGTTTTCAGGCAGCATGCCTATTTATTTGTTATTTACATTTTAAATAATGTTGTATACAGAGTGGCCCATCGAAAACGAAATAGATGTGTTTTCAGGTATTTAGACGCTTTTTTTAAAAAACTGTCAGACAGGTCAATTTTCTTTGGAAGGGAAACAAATGTTTTAGCTATTTGCAGTCACCTATTTGCAGCCCCTTAAGTGGGGCGAAGTTCACCCTAAAATTTTTAAATGGCAAGTGGTGTTTACAAATCCTATCATTTGTTAATCTCCATGGTGACAAAAGAAAATTAGAATAGGTAACAATTTTTTTTAAATTGAATATTCAGATCTCACTAATTCTGGAAGTAATGATCAGAATTCAAAAAATTCAAACACTTCTGAAAAGCCAATCGATTGTTCTTTCAAATGATAGGTAAAATTGGTCAAATGTAAATACCACTTACCATTTAAAAATTTTAGGGTGAACTTCACCCCCCTTTTAGGGTTGTAACTAGGCGACTGCAAATAGCTAAGACATTTGTCCCCCTTCCAAAGAAAATTTACCTGTCTGAGCGTTTTTTAAAAAAAGCGTCTAAATACATACATGAAAACACGTCTGTTTCGTTTTCGGTGGGCCACTCTGTATATATTTTGTACAAACATTAATTGGTTAATTAATTAATTTCTATTATTATTAATATAAAAAAAGGAATGATTGTTTTTTGTTATGTTTATTGTTTTTAATTATTTAAATAATAAGTTATTAGATTTTAGCGCTATTCCTTTGTTTAGTTTCTGCCTCAAAGTTTAATAATAAATTTGTACGGGCATATAATATGTCTGGTGATTATATTATGTGCAAAATTACTTTTATTATCGAGTTGAATCGAATGCTTCGTACAATGGCCACGTGCGTGTCAAGAATATACCTATATTTATAATTTTCAAGTGAATAATTAATTTAAAAATACGATCCCGGGACTTTAACATGTTTTAAAAACCTTTCCCTGTTTTTACTAGTCATTATATATTTACAAATCAAAATGTTGATTAGTTCTTTAAACACAAAGAAACATATGAGACGTGCTAATATATTTATTACTGAACAACTGAAAATATATCAATAAAAGTAACTTGCAATTTTTAAAAAGAATTCAGAGAACGTATGTAATTATTTAATGAATGATGAATTTAAAATGGAAACCAATAAATTATTAAAACACTTGAATTTATTTCAATGAATTTATTAATTGTCTTCCCTACCTCAAAATTTAGTGCATAGGTACTGAATTTGAAAGCTATACAGTACGACAAAAATGACAATTTAAACGCTGCATCTGCTTCATTTTCTATACCTAACTGATGCGATTGAAAATTAAATTCTTTTACGTCAGCATGTAAATTAAACATCATTAAGGCCGAGTTGCACCAACGCAAATTAGTTAATCTCCGATTATTTTCTATAGGAACAATTATTATAACAATAGTCATGACAATAGTTTCTATAGAAAGTAATACGGATTAATTAATCGTGGCTTGGTGCAACTGGGCATTAGTTTACTATTTTCCAAATTTATGAAATCATTGTGAATCAAAAATTGGTAATAGGATTCTCCAACCTTTAATCTATTTTCGTCTGTAGATATGAATCCACATTTTCAAATAATAACCAGAATAACTGAACTTCAATCAATACAGATAATTATTCAAACGCATTATGACATTATTTTAGAGTATGTTCTATTTATCGACGTAGGTTTCATTTTCAAAATTATTGATAGCAATAGTTACTCCCAGTATAAGCTCGTTGTGGTAAATCCTATTTACTATGGTAAATCCTATTTACCATGGATAGTTCGTTTGGGATAACTAATAAAATAATTTGTTAAATTACTTCTTTAATATCTACAGTGAACGGCAGAAATGTTACAACATATGGGAAATTTTTGTATTATTGAAATATGGTAAAATTCGTTTTGGGGAATAGGTTGTGCATGTCCACAAACCCAAAAATTCGTTTTGACTCATGTCACGTGACCGCCAATTCTGTGGGTATGTGCAAATTTTTGTAAACATATTAAAAAAAATTAAATACCACAATTTTGTTAATTTTTTTTTAAAATTAAATTACATACTGTTTTTTGGGTTTTAGCAGCTCAACAGAAGTAAACTCTGAATTTGGTTGATAATCAAACAATTTTGTTGATTCATGCATAACTAACAGAGTTAAAAGTAATAATTAGGTTTTCAGTATGATGGTTGCTGTTGCAAGGGACTGTATAAAGTAGTAATAAATAAATTTGACTAAATAATAAGCAATAGACAGGAGCAAATAAGAATACAGATGCTTCTTAAGCATACAAACAATTTAAAATTTATATATTAGTATTTTATACAGCCCCTTGCAACAGCAACTATCATACTGAAAACCTAATTTTTAGTTTTAACTCTGTTAGTTATTTAAGAATTGCCAAAATTGTTTGATTATCAACCAAATTTCAGAGAGTTTACTTCTGTTGAGCTGCTAAAACCCAAAAAAGGAGTATGATTTTAATTTTAAAAAAATTGACAAAATTATGGTTTTTAATTTTTTTTTTAATATGTTTACAAAAATCGTGTCATCTAACCTCACTTTTTGCAGATTAGTAGCATATTTTTTCAATTAGCCGCCATACTAGTGGTCACGTGACATGAGTCAAAACGAATTTTTGGGTTTGTGGACATGCTGAACCTATCCCCCAAAACGAATTTTACCATATTTCAATAATAAAAAAATTTCCCATATGTTGTAACATTTCTGCCGGTCGCTGTATACAATACGGATCTATATCCCGATGCGCGATCAACATTAAGTATGTAGTGACGATCAAGTTTCCTTACTATTTACCATTGGGAACTAAAATTACCTATGATGATCCACCTATCGCTGCCAATATGGCGTTCAACAGTAGGACACATTAAATGGAGATAAAGGACTTTGTCAGAACTTTAAAATAAGACACAATGATAACTACAAGTGATAATCCAGTAATTATTATTTTATTCGAAAGAGTAATCGATGACGTTATGTGTTGAAAATAATATCGTTTAAACGTCCATTATATTTGAGTTATCGTACACTACGCGGCGCGGCCTATAACGCAAAGAATAAAAATGTTTTATAGTTTTATATCAGCTTTATTCACAGAATAGCGGAGATATGTCACATACTTAATTTTTTTTTAAGGTTTATTATATTTATTACATACGTTAAATATTATCTTTATGTTAACAACGCATACATAGCTGTAAACTATTTAAAAAGTGTACTTTGTCTTTGTTCATTAATTCAAAATAAAATGTGTATAATAAAAGTATTTATTAAAATTAGTGAAAGCAGGTATCATTGAAAACGACAAAGAAATTAATCTTTTATTGCGATATGCAAACACGGAATATATAAAATCATACATTTAATACAAGCATGCAGATAAAGATTTTTTAGCAAGTTTATCGGGAGTTATCTGAGGGTAATGAAATCCAATTTTACACACTCGATGTTTACTCTTATCTGTTATAATATCTTAATACAAATATATTAACAGTTACCAGGAAATTTTGATGAGTAATCAGACTAATCAGCATTGTTATTTTATATTTAGGTTTGCATTTTTTTTATGAAATATCTTGTATTTTGATTATTGATTTTATTTTTTTTTTTTTTAATATTAATAAAATATGTTTATTCTTACAAACAAAAGTTTGTCGACGATTTGTTAACTTAAGATAATTGCTTGTAAGGATGGACTATGTAATTATCAGCAAAAGAAATGAGTTAGTGGAAAAGAGTATCAAAATTTATAATCTAATTTTAATATAATAATTTTAATTTAATTTGAGTTAATGAACTATAACCATAAATCAATTGTCGTTGTTTAACATTTCAGGGTCGACATACGAAAACTGGTCAGTTGGCTGCGATCAAAGTAATGGACGTAACGGAAGACGAAGAGGAAGAAATTAAATTAGAAATAAACGTTTTGAAGAAATATTCCAATCACAGGAACATAGCCACTTATTACGGTGCTTTTATTAAAAAATCTCCGCCTGGAAAAGATGATCAGTTGTGGCTTGTTATGGAATATTGTGGCGCAGGTAAGAGAATTAATCAGGTTTTTAAATGTATCAAAGTATCAATATTTATGTAATACTAGCAGTACACTCTCGCTGAGACCTCTCGTTGAATATCTCGGAGAGACATTTAAGCATTAGCGAGGTGGGGTAAAAGCCGGTTTACATGAAGCCAGCAGAGAAGCAAGTCAAGTGAGCAACATGCCTCGTATTTCTGGCAAGCCAAGTACGATACAAGTTGCCAGGCAAGCTAATAAGACAGTCAAGTGAATAGGAACAGGTTCTATTTACTTGCCGACTTGCTTTCCCTTCTACCAGGTTTGCGTGCAAGCATCTTGTCTGATTACTTGACATGTCTGGACACGCTTGAGAAGTGCTGCAACGCAAGTTAAACTGCAAATACCGATATCGAATTGTGTAATTCTGTAGGCTTTTCTTAAAAATGTCACTAGCTAGGTGGTATCATAACACGACATGTAAATTTGTAGAACTTTGTGTACAACATGAGTGTTTATGGACCCACAATCTCTTCTTTTTATTAGTTAGTTCCTCTAATATTTTCAGAAGTTCTCCTATTAATAAATGAGACATCCTTCTAATTGCCTACGTATACAGGGTCTTCCGTAAATAAGTACATATTTTAACTGGTGATAGTTGACCTTACCCTAAACGCAAATCTGCAAAAACGACGGTCCTATCTTGAATTTATTTTTTTTTTAATTTTTATAATTTTCTTAGTGGGCAAACGTTCTCGCTCCGTACCTGCGCTCATTCCAATGTGCTGCCGACAATTGACGCCAGTGTGCGCTAGTTACACTACATCAAGTGCTGCCACCGCGTTGACATATTTTATCCATACGTAACATAACCGTTATAAACTATATCAAAACAATGTTCTGTTGTAATGAAGTTGTACGAGTTAGGTATATTACGCTGTTATTCTATCTTTCAACGTCTAATTGCACCGTTGTAGTAAAGTTTTTAATGTTGGACACCAACTGCCAACGGCTGTCAAAACAATGACAACTTCGTTCGTAATGGCTGATACACAATTTATTTTCGACCGACTTTCGGGTCGATAAAATGAATTCTCATAACTATCGAAGAATTGTAAATCTAATGCGTTCAATCAGAATATGTATGGTTATTTATATAATTTGAAATCAAGCTATTTATTTTTCTT
>JAFFZR010023586.1:0-11527 GCA_018397195.1 Lethrus apterus | reverse complement strand
GCGGCAGTAGGAGTTATATTTAATTCTAATTTTAAGGGTTTTCTGTCGTATTTTGTGATCTAACAAAGTTCACATTGATTAATATAAGTTTAAAGTTTAACTAGATCTACGTTGGTTAGGCCAATAATAATATTTTTTAATTTGGTTTTCAGTTTCATCGAGACCTCTATGATTGGTCTTGCCTTCGTGATAATTTTGAATAGTCTGTATAATTTCATCTTCATCATTAATATCAATTAATTTTGGTGTACATTTAATCATTTTAATTTCAGAATGTCTCTTTTTGAAAATTGAACAAGAATTCTTCGCTTTGTTTTATACAAATTTGTAACGGTGGGTATTGAAGGGGAATAATTTACTTCCGAAATAATTATTTGATTTTTATCAAAATTTACAGGGCATTCCACAATTGAAATTTGCATTATTGATTCTTCATGATTAGAATGAACAGTCCGGTCATCATTATTATCTATGTCTTCGGTTTCTACAATTAATGACTGAGATTTTGTAACGTTTTTAGACGTACTAGCAATTGTGAGTTTTTTATTGAAATTATCGATGTAATCAAAAATTGGTTTTGACGTTTCTTCTTTATCATTCATCATATTAAGTTCAATATGAGATCAAGCGTCTGCGTTTTCATTAAGACATCGCTTTTTATAAGAAATTTCGTAATCAAATTCCTTTAGCTTTAATCTCCACCTAATTCATTTTGAATTTGTTTCTTCTTCATACGATTACCAAAAGTTCTTTTTCAATCGTAGAGTAATTTGTTTGTAATTTGACATATATTTGATATTTATTTCCTCGTCTTTCTTTAGGCATTTAGAAAGGGGTTTGGTAATTTTAGCGAAATCTTTCATACATTTTCTATAACCTAGCAATCCGATAAATGATTTAATTTGTTTAGTAGTTTTAGGGATTAGGGATCTATGGGATAATTTTGAATAGCTTTAATTTTGTCCGGATTCGGTCGACTACCATTAGGAGTAAAAATATGTCCGAGATATGCCATTTCTTTCTTTAAAAATTCGGATTTGTCAAGTTGAATTTTGAAGTTTAATTGCCTAAATCGTTCAAATACATCTTTTAATCGATCGATGTGCTCTTGCAAGCTTGTGCTAAAGATGATTATATCATCCAAATAAACAAGACATTTTTCATTTTGAATATCGCGTAAGATGTTATCCTTAATGCGTTGGAACGTCGCGGGCGCGTTCTTCAAACCGAATGGCATACTCTTAGTGACCATTTTCCATGTTAAAGGCAGTTTTTGGTATATCGCATTCGGGCATTTCAATTTGTTGAAATCCCGATGCGAGATCTAGGGTTGAAAAATAGTGACAATGGCCTAATTTATCTAACAGATCCGTAATGTTGGGTAATGTATATCTGTCATCGATTGTTTTTTCAATTAATTTGGGATAATCCTTTTAATCCTTTCTGCTCCATGGCAAGCTGGTCACGCTTTATAAGTTGTTTAATTACATTTAATTTGAGTAATTCTGTTGTCACAGTTATGCAATAGACACTGCCATTTAGAGTTGATTGTTGCCTATCTTATAGTCTTCAAATTTCGGATAATTTTCGTGCTCTAGTAGTCAGATATCATTTTGCATGTCGATTGACCGTGTAGGATAGTTACATGCGGGGTGTATGATTTTGGTCATTCGATACTCGTTAGTGTGTGGGTGCAGATCGTCTCAGAGTGTTTGTACGCATCGCTTGCTTAAGCATTGGCCGATTAGAAAACTAGCGAATTGTGTTGTTGGATACGAATCGTTTATCAAATCCACCCGTTTAAGAAGTCGATCATCGATTATTAGGTAACTTAGATCCAAATTTATTATACAGTAATTTCAATCACGCAATGACGCACTTCGATCAACAGGTTTTCTTATCGTTCGTTTGTCTCATTCGTATCTCTACTGTTACGTATTACATCTTTATTGGTGTATTTCGTCATCTGAAATCGAGCCGATTAATGAGATTTTCATCGTATTCAACGCCAAAAGGCTTGATTGAAATTGGCATTCATACTGTGGCGTCGTGACGCCGTGGCGTTGATAGCAAATTGGAAATACGCATCGGATTCTGCGCTGAATTTCGAACTTCGATATTTCAACATTGCAACTCCACTTCATCTCGCATCCTTGCGAGACACACAATGTGTCAAAGCGAGAAGATGACACTCTGAAGCAGGACAGCCTCAATGAGGTTATTAAAGGGAGATAAGTCTTTGTTTTTTTTGTTATATCTTTTTATTAAAATTTTCAACTTCAAGGAAACACATTTTGAGTTTTAACTGATAATTTTGAGTGTTCTGTAAAGGACCGATTGTAATTTAATTTGTGATCACATTTTAAAGAACGGTAACTTCTTTAATAATTTCTGTCAGTAATTCTGTCAATAAAATCAAATGTTACGAACACCAGTACGAGTGTTATCTCTCGGCTTAAGATAACTGGCGTCCAATGTACAGTTAATTAAGATCGAACCACGAAACCCAGCAGATTGAGTTAGAACCGGGTAACTCTTGTGAATCTTAGCAACCATATTGATTGTAATTTACTTCATTTTGTCAACTCATTAAAATTTTTCTGTTTTTCACAATTTCATTTATGTAATTTTATTGTAATACCATCTTATTTTCATTAAATGTTTTAAAATTATACAAGAGTTTTCGTGTTGTCAGCTTTAGTGTCACAACATTCAGCAATTTCTAAATTATTTATTTCCGCATATGGAATTAATATGTTTCCGTTTTTTACGTTTTTAATGGTAACTTCTACAACTTGTTCTGATCGGGGTTGTATAGTAATACAATTAGAGTTTTAAGGTAATTTGTGGTAAAGCATTTCAATTTTACAAGTTGGTGTAATCAATATTTTTATTTAAATCGACAATGTTGTTTAAAGTTCTTAAATTGTCTAATCCTAAAAGACAATCAAATTAATTGTGAAAATTAAATAAATTAAATTTTAACGAGGAATATTTTTTGTGTGAAATAATTTAGAACGATACCCCGTTCTAAATCATATTATATTATATAAGTACTGTATTGTTCGAATGAAGTTTAGTGCGCGATAAAGATTTGAAATAGATATTTTCTGATTGAATTCTTAAAATATTTTTTTCCAATTTCAAGTTTTACAAATGATTTTGTACTACCGGTATCTATCAAAACTTTTAAATTATATTCTGGTAATATTACATATGATAATTCACTTTGATTATTAGCTAAATTCCTTAATTCAAATTTTGGTCCGAGGCTATTTCGTCTAAAAAAAGTATTTTCGGCCAAATAATTAGTTTCGTTAAAATATTCAAATGTTCTTCTGCATGAAAGTCATCTACGGGTTTATCGTCGATATTGTGTAATTCTTCTGCTATCTAATTTGGTCTGTTTTGTCTGAAGTTATTATTATTTTGATATTGCGGAGATCGATGTGTTTCGAGTTGAAACACTCATTGGTGTTGGTTTGGGCAAAGTTTGATTAGGATTTGGTTTGAGAAAATCGAAATTAAAGTTTCATGCGTACTTTGTATACCCGTAACTTTAGATACGTTGCAGCGAGGTGAGCGTGGGGCAGCGGCTCAGCTCTACGGCTACGACGCTGCCGGTGCGTGTTCAAGTCTTGCTCGTGCGTTCCTTTTTTAAACTTCTATTGGTTTTTTTAATTTCATCGTACAAGATAGCAAGAAATACCATAAGTCATGCAAAATTATTCAAAAATAATAAATGTCGCCGTAGTAATTTGATAGCAAATTAATTCGTATAGTTTCATTCATAACTCACAATCAATAATTACACATTCTCTTGTGCATTTCCCAAATCCGCATTTCGTTTGTGGTTCGTAGTTAGAGTTTTATTGTTAGATATTAGGACAACGTTTCCTCCGAACGTTCCCTACACCCGACCACGCCTTGTTATTACCTCTCCCTCCGGACCGTTGAAATCGAACTGTTGTGTTCCTCCGGTATCCTCGGTTCGGCTAGCCACACCATGAAAATCTCCCGTATAACGCATGCGCACTCAAGTATTATCGTGGAGGGGGAGCTGAACCGCTAGAACCAGAGGAACGACGCTCTTCGTCAGTTCGACTTGAGTTTGAATTTTTCATTTTTCATTTTCGCAACGTCTCGCTAGTGAAGTGTATATTAAAAAAGTTCATTGTCAGTGAAATTGAAGAACGAAGCACTTCTACAGAAGGGCGGCCAGAAGAAGATCCATTAGAAGTATCGGAATGTAATGAGCAATTTAAGGGCGAATTAACTAACGCCATCAGATACGCAGAAAATTTGCTTCGCAATTCAAACCTCCTTACAATTACGCCGCCAAGCACGATATCCGCTAGTTCTATTGCAATTGAAAATGAGATATCCATCACAATACAGGATCTGTTGGCTGAAAGACAAATCAATATTGAGGATGAGTTAATAGATGCTATCTTGTACGATGAAATTAAAAAACCAATAGAAAATAAAAAGAAGTGCATGAGCAGGACTTGAACACGCACCGAAAGGGTGATAGCCGTAGAACTGAACCGCTTCGCCACGCTCACCTCGCTGCAACGTATCTAAAGTTGTGGGTATACAAAGTACGCATGAAACTTCAATTTCGATTTTCTCAGAAACGAGGAGCCATGGTGTAAAATGCGGATAGCCAGGTACTCAGGGCATGTCCCTCTACAACATATTTGAGACCCATCGAAATCCGTGGGTCACAGTTCTGGAGGTTTCTTTGTAAGACAAATGCGTAAAATGTGCGCAAAACCATCCAACTAGTGATTTCCCAAGAAAGACTAGAACAGATAACGTGATATTTTATGGAACCACTATGGAACCAACTTACTGGCCAACGGATCGAAGAAAAATTCCAGACGTCCTTGGTTTCGGTATCATAAAGGGACTCACCAATAAATATTTCAAAGCAGAATCATGCTATGATTTTTCCTCGGATCACTCGCCAGTGATCATAACCTTAAATAAACTAATTGTGACAAAAGAAAATCACTGCATTTTGAACAACAGCAAAACTAATTGGAACTATTACAGGTGTCAGGTCGCTAACACTTTAGAGCTAAATATACCATTAAAAACTAATGAACAGATAGAAGAAGCAACACAACACACAACACAACGGTACAAGAGGTAGCTTGGGACTCGACTCCATTATATTCAAACAAAGCAAAAAATAAATATACCATTAAAAACTAATGAACAGATAGAAGAAGCAACACAACACACAACACAACGGTACAAGAGGTAGCTTGGGACTCGACTCCATTATATTCAAACAAAGCAAAAAACATAGACTGTTTAGGTCCTATTAGATAAAAAATATTACAAAAAAGGAGGATCAGGAAACAATGGCAATTAACTAGGTTTCCTGAAATGAAAACACGGCTAAACAAATTAAGTAATGAGTTGAAGGCAATGATAACAGAAGAAGAAATCGAAGTTTCAACTGACTATTCCTTATGTAAGGTCACACAAAAGCTAAAAAGACCTCACTATTTGATACGTCTTATACAAGTAGAACAAGCATACCAATTGGACTTGCCAATAAGAAATTTTACGAAAAATGAAGTAAAAGATGTCATCAAAAATAACATTTTGTTCCAAAAAAGGCACCGGGGTATGATTAAATCATGGCAGGATTTTACAAGAACTCCCCGACAAGGGATTCACATTCTTAATGCAACTCTTGAATGCAATACCTAACGAAACTGTGCTACTTTCCTGCACAATGGAAAGTAGCACAAATACACTCCTATTAAAGCCAGGAAACCTGGTCACCAATTTGGACTTAGAAAACAACACTCAACTGTACAGCAAGTCCATCGAGCAGTAAAGAGGATAAACGAAGACTTTGAAAATAAAAGATATTGCTCGTCAGTATTCTTGGATATTGTGCAGGCTTTTGATAAGGTGTGGCATAAAGAATTGATGTATAAATTGAAAAGCATCATACCATTTAACTACTTCGTACTGTTAAAATCATACCTCACAAATGGATACTTCAGGGTCAAGTACGAAGATGAATACACCAATATCATGCCTATTCTAGCTGGCATACCACAAGGAAGTGTGTTAGGCTCTTTGTTATACCCACTGTATACATCGGACCTACCAACAACCCCCAATGTAACCACTGCAACTTTCGCAGATGATACAGCCATTTTAGCTTCAGGTAAAAATTCAAATACTGCATGAACAATTCTAAGATTATTTGAACCAGAACCAGAATTGGCAAAAAAATGGAGGATTAAGACAAATGAAAACAAGTCGATACATATAACATTTACCACCCTTAAAAAAACCTGTCCCCCCGTAGAACTCAACAATAAACTTATCCCACTAACAGTTAAATACCTTGGACTAGATTTAGATAGGAAACTTAACTGGAAAAAACACATTTTTGCTAAACGTAAGCAACTAGGACATACACTGAGTAGAATGTATTGGCTTATAGATAAACAGTCCGAACTGAATATTGAAAATAAACTGCTACTGTACAAAATGGTCCACAACCCTATATGGACATGTGGACTTGAGTTATGGGGAACAGCCGCTAATTTAAATATTGAGATAATTCAGCGATTTCAGTCCAAAGTCATAAGAATGATACTAAACGTACCGTGGTTTATAACCAATGACGCTATACATCAAGATGAAAAAACCCCATACGTCAAAGAAAAAATATGCAAGTGTATAGCAAGATATGCAGGTAGAATACAAGTGCACCCGAACGCTTTGGCAAAAAACGAATGAAACCGCCGCAGGCAGTGCGTAGGTTAAAACGTAAACTTATTTACCGACTTAGTGTAAAGTGTTCGTTTAATTTACCATATCAAAAGTAGTCACTAATTAATTGAAAGAGTCACATCAATGGACGTGTTCTCTGCATGTTTTTTTAAATCAGTCATAATTATTACTTAATGTCTTCTTTACTATAGTTTGGATGTATAAACCGATTGTAATAACGTAATAAGCCTGGATGACAAATAAAAAAAGGATACTCAATATACTTTTATTTAAATATATTTCATTTAGGCATTTTTAGAGAAACTAAAATAAAAATAAATTAAAAAGATTAATTATTATTTTATTTATTTTTAAGTTCGTATGAGGGTCACCAAAGTTCGCCAACTGAGACGTTAAAATACTAATAATTTTCTTGGGTGTTGTCATAATACCGATAACATCAAAATACCAAAATATTGAAACATCAAAAATCAAAAATATTAAATTATCGATAAAATCGGTAATATCAACAATATCGGAAAATAAAAAGAAAATAAAAGTGAATAATCGATACTCGGTGGTACTGCAGTAATATTATTGATACATCGATAAGTATTCCCAACATTAAAATAAATACTTGGCTTCCGGCATAGAACATCGTTCGTTGTTGGCTGTCTGCTATTTGCTATTTGACGGAAGTCCCTCATTAAGCGTACTACCCATATAAATCACATACCTCCCATATAGGTAAATCGCACACCGGCACTTTTCGGATCATTTCAGTCGCAGCATTCCAACAGCAACCGCCCTTGAAAATATCCCTAACAACAATGGAAGAAACGTCGGCAAATAACAGCCAGCAACGAACGCGGAAGGTAAGAATTTATTTCAATTGACAACGACCGTGGAAGATTACTTACGATTATTTTATTTACGATTCCCAGCATTAGTTTAGGTTTAGATTGTCACATTTATTAACAATTGAGATATATTTTAGAACTTGAGATAGACCATTTATTTAGATTTTAAAATGTTTTCACAATTCCAACAAAAATTTATTTAATATGTAGATACCTACATTTTTCATTAAGAATGTCAATAAGACTCTTTTCAAAAATGTTGAAAATTTTGACAACGCCACAATGGAATTTAAAATAATGCATGTCAGCTATAATGTGTAAAAATATATGACTTATTAACATTTATATATTTTCAGTGTTAAAAAACTCAAAGCTATGAAAACCAAGGTAATGAAGTACGCCTCCGTTGGTAACGTCAGGGGGAACGATAAGACTGAAGTATTACGGTTCGATTCGCAGAGTAAGTGAAAGAAAATACATAAAAAATAATCACATAATTTACAATTTCAAATTATTTATTATTAGTGTGTGAATAAATAAACGCAATATACACCTCAATGCAAGCTTCAAACCATTAATTACATAGGAATTGTGGGATTTCATGCTTATTTTATATTTTTATAGACTCTGCTCAAATTTGTGTATGCCTCTTCGTATCTCATTTTCATTATTAAAACGATTAAATAATTTCCTGTCAACTGATAGTAAATTTCCCAGCAAAACCAAGGGGTAACAATATGAAGAAAATAGAGGATACATACAAATTGTAGTGTTATTGATAAGATTCAACAGTCTAAGATTATTAAACAAAGGTAATTTTTAAGTCTGTTGCATTATATAATTTTATATTTAATTATAAGTTAGATTTAAGTGGTGAAACGGACAATTTGAAAATAAATATCTATAGTTCGTTCGTAAATTCGAAGGAGTAAATACATAAGTTAGAATTATACTTGAACAATGTTCGAACTTACCGTTAGTTGGCCAACACTAATCGTATTATTTAGACGTCTAATTTAGACGCCAATTCTAGTTTTGTTCGGTTGTTGTTAGATGCGATTGTCTGTTAGATTTGTGTATTTCTCCTATCTTTCATTATAAAAAGTTAATAAAACACATACTTTCTTCTGAATATTACTTTTAAAGAAGAAAAATGTAATACATTTTTAATTTCTAAACATACTAAACTTTTTGTTTATTTATTTATTTACTACTATTTACCATTCAAACAACTTTGAGAAATTAAAATCTGGTTGAAACTAAGTTTATTGATAAATGCCCCAAACAGCGTTTCCTTGGTTGTGAAACTACAGTACTTGTCCCCCGATTTGAATTAATTCAAATTGATGTGATTAATTCACCTTGCCGCACTTCACTTCACTTCACTTCACAAAGAACTGTTTTTTCTATTGTTAATAAGCAATAAATGTCTATCTAAATACTTTAAAATCGACACCTGTCAGCTGTCACACATGTAAACATTAAATACCGGAAATCTGGTTGCGTATACCGCAATTTACACTGCGTAAACGTGTCTCTCAAGTAGCCAATCAGTGAGTGAATTTTTTAAGTGAGAATTTTGATTTACTCCTTCGAATTTAGGAACGTGGTATAGGCATTTTTTAAATTGAAAACAGAAACGAGGGATATCAAGAAAAAGAGAAGAGATCGATTTAGACAGACATATTTTGTATAGAATCATATATTAAATTGTGCGGAAAAGTGTTGCGAAGATAAATATAAAGTAACTTGGGACATATAAAAGTGATTGAAATCAACATAATAATGACTAGGTACAATAAATTTGGAGAATTATTTGACGTTTCGCTTTTATTGACATTTAAGAATTGATTGGTGTTTCACATGTATTGACGTTTCACATAGATTCACATTTTGTATCGTTGACGTTTAATAGGTTGTAAAATTAAATTTTGTTTTGTATAAATAATTATTAATTTTATTAAACTTAGACTTGATTCAATATTAATTACTAGTAAAGTAATTTGGCACCCAACATAAAAATCTTATAAATATTAAATTTACAAAGTATCAAAGAAAAAAATATATAAGATTAACAGAATTCTAATATCCCTAAGAATCTTCATAACGATCCTGAGAAAGAATCATTATTTATATTTAGATAAAAGAAAGGAAAAGTATTTGTATTTAGTTTATACATATAAAAAAGTTTTCTTTAAATTTTGATTTAGATTTTGATTTTGGTAATAGATGATATTGTGTTGATATTAAGTTACCATAATATATCATTACAATAACTAAAACTTTAAAGAGATATTTCATTGATAAAACATACACGTATCGCAATTTCAGTATTAAAACGCATAAATAATTTCCTGTTAACCGATAGAAAATTGTAAAAATTTCCCAATGAAACCAAAGGGTGACTATATGAAGAAAGAAGAGGATACATAAATATCTAAAACTTTAGAGAGATATTTCGTTGGTAAAACATACACGTACATACACTTTCGTTTGGCATACCTACTATATTATGCAAATATTTTTGTTTTATATTTGTTATTTTAATAATAAATTAATATGTCAAATCTGGGAAGAAGAAAAAATCCAAACAGATGGAATAGAGCGATTCTCTCCACAATACATAAGAAATGGCACTTGACCAAAGGCAAAAATTATAGAGGAATAACTTTATTAACACCATATGTTAAGTGCCTGCGACATTAATTAAACAAAAACTAGAAATTTATGCAGAAACTGCTGGAATTGGGAAGAACTGGGCAACAACTGCCCACGATTTTACGATAAAGTAAAAATTATATGGAGAGTATGAATATGATATACCTATATATACAGGGTGAGTTTTTTCGGATGTTTAGTATGGGGATCTCGGAAACTAGCGGAGATAGAGATATGACACAAACGTGTTTTTTTTCTAATGGAAACCATAGTCGGCCATGATTTTATTGATTAACGATTCTATTGATATACCACTGGACCTAGTTATTTTTATAAATAAATAAATTATGGCCGTTCAAGTAGTACGCTATGTAAACAATTGATAGATGCACATCGCGTTTGATAATAAAATTCAAATTACTTACCAAATTTCTTTTAATTTCGAAATCATAAACATAATTATTTTGGTGTGAAATGTTGGTTCCGTTGGAGTTACAATTTTAAACAAAAATAATTTTCGATAAACTAATAAACCGAGAATAACAAACGATAAATTAAGAAACAAAAAGATAATTAGGATACAGATAAAGTAGTACGAAAAGTAGGCAATTAAAGTAAGTAAAATATTTAAAACTAAAGATGTTCACTTATATTAAATACTTATTATGTACTTAGGTACTTTAATTATGTTGTTTTGGTAGTATTTTATTTATATCCTAATTTCCTTTATTGTTTCTTAATTTATCTTTTGTCATTCTCTGTTTATTAGATTATCGGAAATTACTTTTATTTTAAATTTGTAACTCCAATGCAATAGAACCAACATTTCACACCAAAATAATTATGTTTATGATTTCGAAATTAAAAGAAATTTCGTAAAAAAGTGGTGTTAGTATGAAGTTCACAAAAGAAGAATTAATTGAAATGATTCATATTTTGGGAGAATGTGAAAGAAATTCCCTGCTTGCCTCTAAAATGTATCGAATACGTCATCCGGACCGAAGGCATCCAGAGCCCTTGGCTTTCGAAAGAAAGGTTTGAAAGAACGAGGCATGTGGAATATGAAAAGAAAGAACGTATAAAACCGGTATCTGATGAGGACGGTCAATTTGCAACAGTTGCAAGTGTAATTGAGGATCCACACTCAAGCACACGACAATTAGGAACACGATTAGGAATAAGCCATATGTCCATTTCGAGAATTTTACGCAAACATAAATTTCATGGCTACCATACTCACCTTCTACAAGAATTAAGCG
>JAFFZR010023583.1:3857-17572 GCA_018397195.1 Lethrus apterus | reverse complement strand
TTCCTGCGCAAATACTTCCTCACCTGATACTCCTACGCTTCAAAATTTATGAATAAAATTCGGCGCTCTCTATTCCAAAATTCCCCTAACTATTGTTGGTTGAGTAACTTTAATATATATATAAACAAGGCTTCTACCTAATTACAACACTGCAATACTCTAATGCAAAAATATAAGAACATTCCAAACGATAACCGCTACAAAAGTGGCACCTACCAACATGGCCGGCCAGCTTCATTTTCTGACGCTAATGCTCCATCCCCTCTCTTATATCATCCTAGAATTTTTCTCGCCGTCCGACCCACTTTCTCTTTTTGCGATTACTCCGGTTTTAATTATCATGAAGCATTTGTTTATTTTGAAAAAGCGAATTAAAATAAACTTTCTTTGGTTGGCAACATTGACTTGATTGATTAATATAATACATAAATATACAAACGTTTATATAATTGTATTGTTTTGAACTTGACAGCAAAAACACCTCAATTCAAAATTCAAATATTTTTATCTGTCATTATGAATTATAGTTCGTTCGTAAATTCGAAGGAGTAAATACATAAGCCAGAATTACACCGGAAAAATTTTCGAACTTAGTAGTTGGCCAACACTGATCGTATTATTTAGACGTCCAATTCTACTTTTGTTCGGTTATTGTTAGATTGTTAGATGTGATTACTTCAAAATCGACCCCTGTCAGCTGTCACACATGTAAACATTAAATACGGAAAATCTGGTTGCGAATACGGCAATTTACACTGTGTAAACATGTTTCGCAAGTTGCCAATCAGAGGGCGAATTTTTTAAGTGAGAATTTTAATTTACTCCGAATTTACCAACGAACTATAATCAATTAAATCAACGTTGCCAGTCAAGCCCTACATTAATTCACTTTGTCTCATCATATTGGAAACAAACAAACTTCAACAATATGTAACCTAGATGTAGTTACTTTTTATTCTATAGTTGGTGACATTACTGACGTGAAATGTTCAGTGGCGTACAGAGAAACGTAAAAAATAAGTACATTTTAAACTACAACTTTTAATTTAGTTTCAAGTATAAACGTAATCTTTTTCTTATCTCAAATATTATCCTAAAATTTTGACAGATGCATTATAAGTACAGAGTGAGCAATTGGAAGTGACCACCACGTGACCTCAAATTTTAAGGTGGCGACATTGCTAAGTTGGTACTATTTTATAACTATAACCTTAAAAGAAGAGAAGTGTCAAATTATTAGCTTGATCAGTACTTGTATACCTTCTAAATGACTTCTTTTTTTTTACTTAGAAGAATAAATTGCTTTTTAAAAGAATACATTTAATACAGAAATAATTTGGAAAAAGGTTTTCATTCCAGTATTTATGACAGATGACAGAACGTAAATACAATAAGCAGTATGGGTAGCAGTAAAGCAAAAAAATACACTATTTTTGTGACGTATGTGGTCACGTGGTGATCACTTCCAGTTGCTCACTCTGTATATATAAATGGGAATGTTTAAACGTCCTGAAAATTAATGTTGGCACCAATGCATGTAACGTTAAAGAAATTGATATAAACATCATAAATAAATTACCCTAAATTATACTCTATTAATCCTATTACATTGATTTTCTTCTTTTATGCTAAAATCATTGAATTCTTTTGCAAAAACTTCATCGCTATCTATGCATCCGTTTGTAGTTATTTCGTTTAAAATTTCTTCGTTATTTGGACTATCCGTTTCATCGTCCAAAATCAAAATAGGCGTAGCACCATCGTGAAGATTGCTTTTGCTCATAGACCTCTTGTAAATTTCTTTCGAGACGCTTCTTGTGAATGAAAATCTTCTGGATTTCTGTCTTGTCAACGGTGGTCTTACAACAGCTTCTGGCGTTCTTGGTTTTTCTAACGATTCCATCAGTTCGTTAGCGTGTTCGTTTATTACATTCCAGGCATGTTCTATATCGGAATCTGTAGCATTTTCCGTCACGACGCAAAATCTTATGATGTATTTACTTTTGACCATAGAGGGTATCATATGAAGTTTTCCTGAAGCATTTATTGTAGCCAGTAGATTCCTATTAATGGCGTCTGGACCATATAATCGGAAACAAACCAATCCAAGTTTCACATCATTTACAACTTCGAATTTTTGATCGGATTTAATCAACGATTCGAAATATTTCGCTAATCGTATATGGTTGCGAATGTACGCTTGTAAACCAGAAATCCCGTATTTTCTTATGACGAACCAAAGTTTCAAAGACCTGAATCGTCTGCTTAAAGGAATACCCCAATGTCTGTAGTCTATTGCTTCGTCTGAATTGGCATGTTGTAAATATAAAGGGTCGACAACAAGTGCTCCGGTAAGTCTCATGCGATCGCGAACCCACAAACACGAACAATCAAAATTCACCAACAGCCATTTATTTGGATTCGTGTTAAACGAGTCGGCGTATTCTATACCAGCCATTAATGGTTTTAATTCGGGGCAAATGAACGCGTTTCCTGCGTACGCGCCATCTACGTGAAGCCAAGCGCACGGTTGACTTTTGCAAACGGGCCCAATTTCCGGTAAATTATCAAACGAACAACACGAAGTCGAACCTAAAGTTGTCGAGACGAAAAATGGAACAAGTCCCATGGCTTCGTCCTCTTTCATAGCTCGTTTTAAAGTGTTGCCCCGAAGGCTACAATTTTCATCGGGGTCCAAAATACGTAATTTTACTAGTAGTATCATAGCGGCTTTTTCGACGCAAGAGTGTGATTCGCGAGAGCAATACGCCACCAATTTTGGTAAAAACGCGCTGTCGTCCAAGTGAGGGTTGTTCTTTTTTAGATATTTGATCGCTTGATTTCTAGCAGCTAACATACTGACTAAGACGCATTCGCTGGCGGACGATTGGATTACGCCGCCGCCTCTGCTGCCCTTTGTTGATGTTATAAAGTCGTTTGGTAGTCCTATGGCTTTTCCGTACCAATCCATGACGATTGTTTCCAGTTCGGTGCATGCTGGACTAGCAGCCTGTAAAGATAAATAAAATTAACATGGCACGACATCTTATATAATATGTTTTGTGATAGTTGAAGGTTATTGAAATTTACATTTGTAATTCACACACGATCCTCGTGGTTCCGGGATATTTATTATGTCGATAAAGAATGAATTGAAAACTTAAGTTTTGGATGTAAGCTTTTTAGAGGTTTTCTTCTAGAATTATGGCTTAACATTAACTGAATAATTGATCAATAAAAGATTATTATTATTATTGCATCGTTTGACATTTTCGACTTCTACACAATTTTTAAATAATTAAACTCATTTGGACGTATGGGATTGAATTATGGGGATGCCAATAAGTCCAAGACAACAATCATCTAAAGTTGTCGATCAAAAATATTAAGATCTTTTAATGCCCCCTGGTATGTAACAAATGAAAGGATTCACGATGATTTAGGAATTTCCACTGTAAGGGACGTCATTCATTAAATAAGCGTTGCAAGAAACTGGAATGTTATGCAAATCCACTGTTACAACCTCTTCTGCAAAATAACGTAATACGAAGACTAAAACGAAAATGGCCAACAGACGAGTTGCCTTCGCTGAAGGGGATCTGATCAAGCCAGTACGATAGATCTTGAAAATAGATCTTAAGCCACCATATTAGCTTATACATTAGATTGCTGATTTATACTAAATAAAAAGAGTTTTAAATTACAAGAAAAAAGATGAATTCTTTCTGAAGTTTCCAATAGTAACTGTTGTAATAGATAACAAAATGCAATGTTCAAGTTCACATGTTACTAACCCAATTAAAACGTAGAAATAAATAATAAAGTGTGTAACTTTAAAATAAAGTTTTAAAAACGTGAGACGAGTTATGTGACGTCATAAAAGAAAAGATGAATTATTATTCTTTCTGAAGTTTTCAATAGTAACTGTTGTAATAGATAAGAAAATGCAATGTTCAAGTTCACGGGTTACTAACCCAATGATTAATAATAATAATAATTTGTAACTTTAAAATTGGAAGTTTTAAAAAAGTCAGACGAGTTATGTGACGTCATAAAATCCTAAAATCATTTTGTATGTTTGTGAATATGAAATGTACTTTAAAATCTTTGTAGTTTTTTGATTTTTTTAATCCTTAAATGAGCATACAGTGTCGAGCTGAATTTAAAATACGGGGCTCGCAATCTTTTCAGTTTTGGCGAATTTTGTAACACAAGATCAGATGAATTCCTGTTCAGTTCGATTAGTTCAATATGATTGTTTTTCAAATTGAAGGTTTATGTTTGTTATTGGAAAATTGTATCAAACCCACTTAAAAATGATTTTTTCCAGACCATTCTGAGTTAAGGTTAAATTCCATTCAATAAGATTAATTAAATTGTTTTTCAACACGTTGTAAGTTTGGACTCGAATTAGGATAATTGACACTGTCCTTCTAATCATTTAGTTTTAGGTATGAATTAGTTTGTTGTTCCCGTCAAGCGAGTCCTTTGTCCGATGATATTTGTGAAATTTGTCTATTTTGTTTCTATTTCCTTTCCATATAGCATATGCTTTTCAGTCTTTGGTTTCTTGTTTCGTTTTCTTTTTTTTTAATTTCGTTTTTGCAGGAGTTTAAAATTCGAACTTTAAGAAAGTCATACGAGTTATGTGACGTCACATAACCTAAAATTCATCATATTCTGAGATTGTGAAATATTACAAGATAAAAACAATGTGAGCCTTAATATCTCCATAATGTACTTGTTTTAATAAATAGGTAGATGAATTTATTCAGATCCTGAAAACCCTATTTGCTAGGTTGCTAGTTAGGTACTAGTTTATATTTTAGACATTTTTTTAATGAATTATTTGTTCATTATTCTTGCATATATACATTATTTTTTAAGCATGTCCGTTATGCAGAATTCTGAGCTATACTGGTAACTTGATCTGCTCACATGTAGGCAGAATGGGAAAATATCACAAAATTGTGATGTTGCTGATAATCCGTGCAAAATTATCCACTTTCACGTAGTTGTTTCTTTTTGTGTAAACCAATGAGATTTTTAAAAATAACAAATGAGGATAAATAAAATGTTGACTCTCAAATCTTAGTAGAATAATTAATAGAATCAGTAACCCCACTAGATGCTTTATTCACATCTACCATTTGAAGATGTCATATGAAAATTGAATGCATGTCATTTTTTTATTATTATTATTTTTTTTTTTTATTAGTAATAATAATAATCTTCACGTGTGGACGTTTTTAATTAACGTTACTATACGGAGAACACGTTACATGGACAAATTTGCGAGTTAATCAAAATTGTAATTTGTTATACAGGCTGTTCAAAGTTATCTGCGCACTATTGCTATCTTCGTTATTTTTGGAGCTACAGAGTCGGTTAAATTAGCAAAGACATAGTGATTTTTCCGCTGATTACAATGCTTCACACAAAAAAAAACAATTGCGCATCACATTTCAGAGCCAACTCAGATAATTAGATTTTTTAAAATGGAACAGCCTGTATATTTATGTAGCAGTCGGTAGAAAATGAAATTTTGCACAAAATCTTCTTATACTACTATAACCCAGAAATGAAAAACAAAAGAGCTACGACGACATTAATACAGGTCACCGCACATGTGATAACTTTGTTAGTAGAGAAGCTACAGGGTTGGTCAATACATCAAAAATGTGTAGTTTTTTCTACTGATTACAAACAGTTGCGAGTCGCATTTTCGAACTAACAAAAAAAAATTATGAGACATCCTGTATATTTTAATTGATAAAAAGTTAAATTTTACATAGAATACTCTTCTAATAGTAGAAACTACACGTGTTTGATGTATTGACCAACACTGTAGCTTCTCTAATAACGAAGTTATCCCATGTGCGGTGACCTGTATTAATGTCGTCGTAGCTCTTTTGTTTTTCATTTCTGGGTTATAGTAGTATATGAAGATTTTGTGCAAAATTTCATTTTCTACCGACTGCTACATAAATATACAGGGAGTTCCATTTAAAAAAATCTAATTATCTGAGTTGGCTCTGAAATGTGATGCGCAATTGTTTTTTTGTGTGGACCGTTGTAATCAGCGGAAAAATCACTGCATCTTTGCTAATTTAACCGACTCTGTAGCTCCAAAAATAACGAAAATAGCAATAGTGCGCAGATAACTTTGATCACCCTGTATATAATAATAGTTTATTAGTCACTCCGGTTTTTTTTTATTTAACCCTTTTTTGTTTTGCTACCTCAACAGGTCGAACCCAATTACAAAGTCACGAATAATCTAGAACTAGAAAGCCTCAAGATGAAGTAAGATCAAAATTTTTAAGTATATCCTATAGTGTTTTATACAATTACATAAGAAGATTCCATGAAAAATTATGTAGAGCAAAAAAAAACATCGCTCTCAGTAGAATTTTCGATCATTAGAAGGTGTAGATGGTATCTTCTACATTTTCGTAACACAAAACATTTAGTTAATTTTTCTTCAAAAGCACTTTTTTTCTTACACAATATTTTTAAGCGGATCCTGTCGACCTTTTTGTAGATAACCTTCTATTATAATAATTATAATCTATTATTTTCCTCTCTCTACACGATTTTCTTTTTTTATTTTTGCCAACAAATATAAAAGAATAAAGAAATGTGAAATAAAAGTGACCTGCGATGGCATTTATTCCGTAGCATAAATAATTCTATTAGATGGAGGACCGAGGTTTATCACTAGCCAACCTGAGGGTAAACTTTGTTGTGATAAAAATGGTGCCCCACGTTGGGCGCCATATTGGCTGATAGAGATGCAAGAAGAAAGAATAAACCATCTGTAAAAGAAAATTGAGTAAAGCATGTCATAGAGTAGAGACGGAAAAAAGAAATTAAAGTTACCATTAGCTAGCGGGGTTTTACTCCCTTGCTGGTTCACAGCAGGCTTATTCTGAACCCAGCTCCGCAGGACTATAGGAACAATTCTAAAAAGATACTAACAAGAAATGGAACTATTTCCGTTACAATTTTTAGAATAATAGATCAAATGTAAACCGAAATTATATGTATGTATAAAATTTATAAAACTAATTACACTTGTATGAAAACTCTTGGAATAAAAATTGTCTGAGAAATAAATCCATAAATAAAAATGACGAAAGACCCAAAAATTAATCAATTAAATACGACAATTAAAATATAATTAGTAATAATATCAGTAAAAAAAATTTAGTGCCTTTAATTTCAACAGTATTCTGAATATATAATCGAAAAATAATTGGCGCAGGTTTTGCATGTTCAGCAATCTTGACTATTAATCTGAACAGCTGAAGTTGTAAGTCATTTGCCGCTCTTTTTTGTACGTTATGTTAATTGATAAATAATCGCTGAACGCGGTTCGATCTTCGACGGCGTAAATGCGAATCACAGCATGAGTGTAATACCGCACGATAATTAAACTGATAATGTGCCGTGATCGGCAGTGATACACCGATAAGGAAATTCCAATTAGATTTATGCAATGAGTTTGGTTACGAATCAATAATGTTGATGAAAACCATATTGAAAATTTTATACATTTTTTAAACATTGCTTAACGTGTTTTTTTTTCGACTTATTTCATCCAAACTTATACGAAGCAATAAACTTTTAACATTAACGATCCAAACTTTGTAATAAATGCGCAAACTTTTCTTCGAAGTTTATAAATGTTTCTTAGTTTTCTAGGTAACTTTTATCTGAACGAACAATCCCCGTTACCACACGATGTTTCCAACATTATCGATCTGATTGTATCATGCAAAGAACTCTTCGGTCTTTAATTCCAGGTCTAAGTAAGTAAATTAGTACGAAATAAAGGAAATAAAAATAAAAGGATGAAATGAATCGTTAATGGAAAACCGGAGATTTGCTTTCGGATTATTTCGCCAACTTGCGAACAATTTAAGTTTTTACGACGTTGTGTACTTTAAATTTTGGATTATTGCATCGCACGTTGTTGGGAAGTATGTGCACTTAGATTCGCGAAATTCTTCCTTTTTACGTCACGTAGACAACCCAACAAACTTATCTAGTGAGACATGGTTGCTGGAATTGACATCATATGGAAAAATATGTATGCAAAAAATAAAAATATTCTGTGGATTTATTTATGAAGTTTTATTTTAAAAATTTTAGTATAAGGAAGTTCGTGTGAAAAATTTTGTACTTTGTTTTCATCATTTATTATGTTTACATTATACAACTTTTTTACGGCAAAACATTAATCGTAATTAATATTAAAAGGGGTTGTTATTACCATCCTTACAATTAATTACAATTACCACTAAATCCTCCTCTCGTAAATACAAATTAGTATTTTTAATATATTTTCTCACATCGATCACCAACCATGAATTTCAAAAACATTTCTTTCGCTTAGATTTCTTTCTAAAATGCTCTTACTTGTCTGTGATTACATGATAATAATAAAATAAAACATAAAATTGCGTCGTTTAATTTACATTTATAAATGAGGCAGAAATCCGTCCTCAAGACAAAATCCGCTTCGCTCGCAATTAAAACTTGCAATTGTACTGCCACACCAACTCAACAACATGAATCACAATATAAGCTAATGGTCTAAGTCCTAGGATTTATGTCACTGACGGGAAGATCAGCTTCTAATTGATCTCCGGCCCCGGGGGAAATAAACGAAATGAGTATTTCCACGGAAATATAACTCGTCCTGAGACTGGGCAGATTTTTTTTTACGTTAATACCGGTCGAATTTTGTGCTGAAATAACGTAATACAGAAAATTTAAATTGGTCAACCATACTATGAAAAAAAATGTCACCTATTCACTATTTTTCTTGGCAGATTTGGAAACAAAACGATTAAATCAACGACCGAAAAAACAAAGAGATGGTAATAGAATTTAATACTACGTGCTTTATTAAAAGTTTCTCTCAGCTTGAGAATTTAATTGAGAATAAACGTATTAATTATTTTTTTTTAATACCTTATTGCGTGTTTATGTTAAAGAAAACATTAAAAAAAAAAAAACGTTAAGATTGATGAAAAGTTCACAAAAAAGTCTACGTTCTGATTTAAAAACGTAATGGGCGTTCCACAAGGCGGTACTTTAGGTCCCGTTTTGTTTACAATATTGATAAATTTTGTTGTGCAAGGTTGTTTAATATTTATTTATAATACAATATATTTCATGACATTTCGAATTTGTGTACTTTTTAACAACAATTACAAGACAAAAAATGATTTTTTTTTACACATTTAATAAATAATTGCTTCCTCAGTGTGATTTATGTAAACTGAATTAAAACTATAGTTAAAATATTTATTTACTAAAAATTAAGTAAGTAAGCAAGAATGTGTAAAACGCGGTATTTTCAGAAGAAAACTAGTTAATCACTATGTATGAATTATTTTGTCCAGAGTCCTTATTACCTACACAGAATTCTTAATTGAAGCTACGTTTTACATCCTCGTTTTAACCACTTAGTCACCATTTCTTGTTGTATATCGTGGTGGTAATATAATGAGTTGGCTTTTTCAAATGAAATTAATTAGAGTTTTAAACTTTTGTTTCGTCGAGATGTAATGGAAATTTCGTTCTCACTTCGGAAAGACGTCGTTAATGAGAAATCTTCGCCGTTTGGAATTCTCAAGTAGATTGCGTTTGCACTTTGAAGAATTGAACTGCAACAAAAGACATTAGCAATTTATTCACTCTTAATTTAATTTGCGATTTGTTTTGATTTTTAACACATATACTTTATAATTTGTGAAATAATGCATTTTTTATGCTGGAACTGTGTCATGTCTTCTAATGCTTGAATAGCCCTGCATAGCAATACATAGCTTTGAGGATGTTATTTAGAACACATTTTCTGGATTTCTTTTTATTGTAATCACTTGTAAATTTATGAATTTACATCACAAAATTCGAATCACTTTATTCAGATAAATAACAACTATTATAACTCCAGACAAAATCCGGGGAAACTCCGAGCAAAATCCGGAGAAACTCCGGACAAAATCCGGGAATCTCCGGACACAACACTGGAAACTCCGGGCAAAGTCCGGAAAATTCCGGGCAAAATTCGGGAGTGTTGGCAACCGTAGCAAAAGTAGTTCCCGTTATCAAAAAAGTAATACATCGGTAGTTATCGTCCAGTATCCAATTAATCAGTGTTTTCAAACTTAAAGATCAGGGGTGGGCAACCTTTTTTATAACATGGGCCAGAATAAATTTTACGTTTTTTCCGCGGTCCGTAGTTAATTGACACCTACTTGTGACCTATAATTTCTTAGTCTACAAATATGAAATAAATAAAAAAAAGTTTTAAAGTTAGTACTAAATTATGAACATAAAAATTAAATCGTTTGTTCAGCGAAACTTCTTTTTAAAAAGTTTTTATTTCACAATAAAATATAATAATATCAATTGATTAAATACAATACAATAAAATCGATTGATTAAAATATAATGATAATTGATAATTGAAATTTAACTTCTTGTCCTGGATCTTCGTGTATATTCAGGGAAAATGCTGGCAGTGTTTCGGGGTCGTATGTTGGAATACACTACATTACTTACATGTTGCTATGTGCGTTTATATTCAATTCAAACTAGAAGAATTACAACGAAAAATATTTATTTATAATTTCTTCTAAAGTTCTCGCGGGCCGGATAGAAACTTTTCGCTGGTCGGGGGTTGCCCACCGTTGTTCTATGTTGTCTATGTTATTTTGTTATTTTTATTCTACAGTTTGTATTTTTGTTGCATCACACATTATTGTAACAGAAATTACTATAAAACTTTAAAATTTTGAATAAAGCGATAATACTTTAGGTGAGTTGATAAAATACAATTTGTAATCTGAATATTTATTTACTTCGTTACTTCCAAACACAATTAATGCCACTATATAATTATTATTACATTAATTGATTATTTTACGACAAGAAATAAATCGCTTCATTAGTACATCATTTGTTCTTATTCCTTTGAGAGTTGCGTTCCGTTGTATCTTCGTCACTGTCAAATTACAAAACAAAAATAAGGGCTGTAAATATTGTCGATCAGTGCGAGTGCATCTGACAATTTCCTAACCAGCGAGGAGGTAGAAGATGGAAGTGCCTGATAATAGAAATAAATAGCGTCGGCCACTTGAGCTGATTGCGTTCCTTTCCAAGTACATGCACAATCATATCTTTCTTATAAAATATTCGTAATTGGATGGAAATTGTTGTTGTGTCAATGGTAAGATTTATTTAGAAACATGTTTAGTTATCGAACCAGCGTCATGTAATTATTAGCTTAACGTAGATGATTCGATAAACCACAAAAGCACTTACGTTGAACATTACGTCTTAGTTATTGGCTGTCTATAACCAATAATTTGTCTCACTGAGTAAAAGGCAAGGAATATACTGGATAATTCCTAGCGATTGAGATCAAATTACGTTTCAATGTAATTGGATTATTTTCAGTAGCGAAATACACGAAAATAAAAAAAAAATGATTTTGTTGGATTTCTAACTTTAACAGGAAAGGCTGATTTTGTAGGAAACCTGAATGCAAAAAAACAGCAATTGTGCTGTGATCTCGACTATTTCTCTGTTAACATTTTTCTATCAAATACATTTCGGTTTTCAGATTATCCATAATTATTATTACCATAATAATAATAATAATATAGTTAATATAATATAGTTTCTAACAGTTATCTTCTATATTTAATTATTTTAACTTTCGCATTTTTATATTTTTATATTAGAGTATTGATGTAATCCAAAAAGATGAAAATGTAAAAGTTAAAAGTTAGTTTTTAAAATAGAATCTTAAATGTACAAACTATGATATATTTGAATTATTAATTTTTCAAAATTTAATGAATTACTCGGTGGATAATCTATGAACTTTATAAATAAATTGTTAGATTAAAATTTAATCAGTAATAGTTAAAAGAATATTATAATTATTTTATAAAATATCATAAAATATTATACTTATTTATTGTGATAAAATATTATTTTATTATAATATATTATAAAATTAGAATTACATTATGTTGCAAAACAAACGAATTATATTCATAACATATTAAATTGAATGAATTATACCTTAAAATTATTATTTGTATTAATAATTTATTATTTTATTGGACAACGTATCAGTGCGACACCTATGTACTTGAACAGTAAGTAAGTGTGGTTGCGTTCATCGCCGTGTTGTTCGGAAATATTTCCCAAGAGGGCGTAACATGTCCAATTAAAGTATGGTGTTTATAAAATACAAATGTGTATGTATCCATTTATTTTAACTACATATTTATGTATTTATATGAATAATAATTTTTTTGACGGGATCGGGATTATATGTTTTTGAGTTGAACAGTCTTTGACGTTAGTGTTCGTAAATATAGTAATAGTATTATACTTACTTAATATTCTTACCTACACAACTTTGGATATCAATTTATTATAAGGGTCTTAACAACTTTATCATTTTTGTCAACAGATGAATTTAAATGCATAGGACGTTATCCTTATTCCATATAACAATTAAAAATTAGAACATTAACAACATGCAGTGTACAGTCGAGTCAGAAATGCATCCTGTCTCTTTTAAAATAAAAATAGTGGAGTTATGAAAACTGTAATAATATAACAAAAACAAAACCCTTTTTTATTTAATTTTTTCTATAAAACTTCTTCACTAAACTCAACATTCTTTTGCACATCCATTATTGAATTTGACATTTCAATTACGCTATCCCTTTCTGAAAACGATCGAATCCATCCGGGAATATTAAATGTCATTTTTTCCAGTACGTTGGATTTTACTACTATATTTACTCGACGTTCAGCTCTAATAGTAATACAACTGCAAATTCACGTTAATTAAATTAACAGTCTTACAAAACTCCATTTCTCGTGACACTAATGAAACGAACAGTCCGTCTGTTCTTTCCCCCCTCGCAGTGTTGACACAAATGAAGGCGCCAGCACGAACGGAAACAAACGACGTGGAGAAAACGTGAAAATATTCGACTGCAATAATTTTCGATAAATGTGCACGCTTTTCGCCGAACATTTAGACTTTTTGCTAATATCGCAAATGCACGATAATCCTATAAAATTCAATTACTGATATCGAGATTTGCTTTTACACTTGGCTTGAATCGGCACAGCTTATCTGATGAATCTGATGATACTTGCTTTATTGGTATTGGAATGTTTGACTTAATAAAATTACGGAAATAATTGATAATGAAATTTCCGGTAGTGATTAGTAAACTGTCAATTCACGATTGAATTAATAAACGGTGATCTTGTTTGCCTTTCACTTTTATTTCCTCCTATTGTGTCGTTTTTTTTTTCACTTCGTCCATTTCATGTATACTTTCTTTACAAAATCCGTATTTTAAGTAATCTTTGTACGATACTTATAGTCTAACTCTTTATTCTCATGTTTGATTTCTCGCAATGATTTCTTTCTTATTTTTCTAGTTCCTTCATCTGCTGTCCATGTACTTCCTTTCTTCCCAAACTAAACCTTTTCTCACACATCTCATGATTATAACAAAACACCTTACAACCTCCTTTTTCGCATGTCATTTTGACCAATATTAATTTTGCGATGCTAAATAACTTATAACTCAGAAAGTATTATCTTTAGGTATAGGGAATCTTATATACGATAGAAAGAGATCTTAAATCGAATG
>JAFFZR010023580.1:0-19069 GCA_018397195.1 Lethrus apterus | reverse complement strand
ACGTACGGAGGAGACTAAAAGGGTAGTAGGAGAAGACCAAAATAAATATGTTTTCTTAGTAAACTTTTGACCAAAACACAGTAACCAGAAAGTTACAGCAAGTTAAAGTTAAATCGATTAATGAACATTCTGTACAAACTATGCTAGTAACTGACATTTTAAATTTAAATTGAAGATACCTGATTGTTATTTATACAATGGAAATTAAAAAAAATTAAAAACATAAAAGTAGCAGCTATTTAATTGTTTTTAAAATGCTTAAAATAAAAAAAAAACAAACACTGATTCCTCATTAATATCAGTGGTATTCAAAAAGTGGGCGTTAATTTTTAAAATTTTTAAACTGATGCAACTTTCTTATTATTGATCTTTGATCAAAAGTTTACTAAGAAAAAATATTTATTTTGATCTTATATTACTACTCTTTCAATCTCCTCCGTACGTTATGACTCACCCTGTATATCATATTAAAAAGTTTGTCTGTTTGGCGTGAAAGATTAGTTCATGCGGTTTGTTACAAGGATCCTAATAAATTTAGAGATTGAGAAATTGATATTTTATAGCTATTTATATACCATAAGTAGAGCTGTCCATAATTATTTTAAATGGAACGTACTCTATTTTATTATATTTTTGGATACACTACAGTTGTAGATTGACTATGTGAAAGTAAATCCGCAAGTAGTAAGCAAAAGTTTATACACATCATTATACTAATCAATAAAACCCTTCAACAAAACAAAAATTTTAAGTAATTTTTTTACTTAACAACTAGCTTTTAACTGTTCGAATTGGTGCCTTTTTAATATAGAAATAATTTTCCTGATAAATTATAATTAATTATAACATAACGAAACATCTGAAAGGATGACATTCTACACAGTAAGTCAAGCAGAACTTTCCCCAACGAACACAAAAATTTTACTTCCAGTTATATGTTGAAATATACACAGAGTTATACATACATATACATACAGTGGGATAATATCAGTGCTGCGAGAATCTTTGTTTGTCACACATATAACTTTAAGAATCTCAGATTTTCAGTGCCAGTGCCAGTCAACAATTTTTATTTTTTAAAACAAATTCTATAATAGACGATATCGTATTTATTATATTTTCAAATTTATTTATTTTGCATATTTTTAAATCAATATGCAATAGGTTTGCAGAATTTTCTTTGCTAATAGGAATAATAATCTGTAACAAATGAAGCCCCGGGCTCTGGGCGGTTCAAAACAGATTCTTCCCTGTTTTGTAATTAATTAGTACATATGGAATTTTTACTAGGTTGGTCTTTATTTTTCATGAAAATTTTGATTTTATTTATGTTGTTTTTAATAAACATATGAACTTAATTTAACAAATAGCAAATAGTGAATTATTTGCAAAAGAAAGAACGGACAAAATTTTTGTGGTAATTTATTGTTGCATAATAATAATAATGACGATAGTGTTTCTTAATGGATTTAATGTACTCGTCACCGTGCATTTTAATATTCTAAATATTTTCATAAAATAGTCTATACCTAATTTTTTTGTCAATATCTGATTAACACCTGGAGGAGACTTAATTTGGTTTTCGTCCTTGTATTTTTTACGACACCTAAAGATTGTAAAATCAAAATCTTTGAAGAGGAAACATCGATTGATCGGAACGATCCTTGTTTTAAACACTTACCACCAAAGACTTCTTACCAATCACATAATTATAAAAATTGTCACTCAAAATCTTAAAAATGTTAATGCAGTAATTGCAGTAAAACAAAATCAAAGTTAAATACTTTAAGGGTTTCGAACGATGTGATTTGTCAATTGTTCTGTTCTGTTTTTTCGCCGTTTTAAATGCTGATTGGATTGGATTATTGATGTTACATTCAATCATATTAAAGTAAATAAATTCCATGTCGGAAGAATTATTTCTACTTATACTCCAAACAAAAAACTTTTATAAGAATGTTTCATATTTGTTCACAGTTCAGTTCAATTTGAATTTGTACAAATACATTTTTTTATTTTTCATGAATAATATGTTAATAGTTTTTATAGCTGCGACGATTTTCTAGATTTTTACGGAATTTTTTCATCACTTTCAATAGCAATTCTTTTCTTTGCGTCCCATATGTTTCATTTCAAATGTAATTTTATCCTGCCCTGGGGTTTTACCGTTTTTTGTTGTCTGTATTGCTTCTGTGATGCCACTGATGCCATTTCATGTAATCTTTATATTCTTGTTCCTCATTTATATATGCGGTTTCTTCTGCCCTTTCTTCGTTGTGAGTTACTGTCAGTAGGTCTTGGAAATATTCTTTCCATCTATTCATTACTTCGTTGTCGTGTGTCACGTTTCAATTGTTGAGTGTTCAGAGCAGTTTTATGTATTGGCGGCTTGGTTTGATGCCACTTTCGTCTTGGTTTTCTTTTTTCGGTGATGTGGTCCCCCATCTCCCTTGGGTAATTACCCTTTGTTCTGTGGGTAACATTCGGAATATTTTCCAAAGCTGCTTTCTGAGTGTTCTTTACTAACAGGTTCTAGTTCCTTATGTAGTTGTACTTCAGTCCTAATAAGAACTAAATATGAATGGACTCTTCAAGCCTAATTTTGAAACATGGGTAGCTTTTCCTTCTGAATTCTTAGGTTGGCTTGGCTTGGGTCATTATTTATGATGTTCTGAAAATCTAATCATGTGCGAGAAGCGGAGAATAAAATATGTATAGCGCACGTATATATAAATAACACTTCAAGTATCTATGTGTCTCTCCCCCTTAGGTGGAGTTCGTGCATCAGGCGAGAATAATTAATAAAACTTGTTTCAAAAATTCATCTGTTCTTGTATACTTCTTCTAAAATATAATCGGGTTGAATGGTGAACTAAATGACATGAAGTGAAAAATTTACAAAATTCAAGAGACACAATCTTCGTAGATCAGGTTATAAGTTTGCATTATTGATTTTTGTAAGTTTTCTTTAAGCAAGCATAACATTCGCAATGAAGGGAATAACAACGACGAATATACTGGCTTATGGACCAAATGAATACGCAACGAAGGAAGTCAAGGATACATTTTATGAAATGGTAGATTAAACTGAAAACAAATTAAGAAAAATGGCTGAGTGGGCAATAAAAATGAAGCGATAAAATGGTGTCTAGGGAAAAATGGAGAAAATGGAGTTTTGTTTCGAGAATTATTTAAAAAAAAAAAGAAATTCATAGAATAACTAGACAAGTACCTTCTAGAAGTGAAAGATCTGTCATTAACTGCTTTCTTGTCGATAACTAAATGTGGACTAAAGACATAAGTGTCAGAAGGGGCTCCGAAATAGGAAGCGATCATTTCTTACTAGAAATAACTTTGAAGCAAAACAAAACAAAAAATACCAAAAGAAGTGAAAACACAGGTTTTTAAATTGGTCACTACACCAGTTATTACATATGGATCAGAAACATGGACATGGCAAAGAGGCAGACAGAAAGAATAACAGCGACAGAAATGAGGTCCCTACGAAAGATCGACAACAAAACACGGAGAGACAAAATTAGAAACACAACCATTAGAGAACAAATAAAAATAAAGCCCATCAAAGAAAAAATTTAAAAAGGACTATTGCTTTGGTACGTGTGAAAAAGATGCCAAAATCGCCAAACAGGTCTTCGAAGCAAAACCTGCTAAAAAGAAATCAAGGGGAAACCATGGATAGAGGAGAAGAACCCCATTTCAACTACCTATGCCGTACGCTCTCACGCGTAGATAGGATCTAGGATTAAGTAAGTGTGAAAGTAACATTCGCAATTAAACAATTTAAAAATAAAGAGCGGTTTCAAAATATATTCGCGAAAATCGCCTAACTGACAACAGGTTGAAACCACGTTTTTTTCATTCGAGTTCAACGACACATTTCCAAACTTAGCTATGTTTGATAATACTTATACTAAAAGGTATATTATGTGCAAATAATTTCAATTCTTGCCTGTGTCAAGCTCTGTGCAAGTTAATTATTTTATTAGCATTTCAAATCCGGCCTTGGAAAGTTCATTAACTCTGAGGATTTTTGGCAGCTTTTACACCATTTCCGTAGATCATTCAACTGATATTTATTTTCTAATACACCCCGTGTATTTATAAGTATTACATTTTCAAAACAATTTTTATTTATCATTATTTTATTTTTGAGTGATGATTTTCCTTATAGAAGATATGAAGAATGATGTGTCGTAAAGTTAAAAATAAAACGAATATCAACACATAAAATCATAATATTGACTTTGGAATCATCAGTACGTTCATTTACAATGTAAAAATAGATGGTTAATCTTGGAAACAAAGCTAATATTACTAAAATATTACGCAAGTTCCTCATTGTCTTGAAAAAATAAACTAAGTGCGTTGAAACGTAAAGGTTAGGTGATGTTTCGAAACGAAATCTAAAATTGAGAATAGAGAAGTCTAATGATTTCAATTTTGTACATAAACAAAGATAAAAATAACGAGAAACAAATTGAAAAATGTTTGCACTTAAATTAAAAATTGTGCTTTGTTGTGCATGAGAAATACAAAAAATTCTGCATGGCCTTTTCTGGTTAAAAATAAATTTGAAATGTAAATGAGGAAAATAATTCAACTATACAAAGCAGACGCTCTTAACGCGGCACGTGTTTCAAACTTTGTCGCGTAAAGGCCATAAATAACGATAAGTGCCACCAGATAAATCAAAACGTTTGTATGATAAAGCATTCATGTTTATTGTGAAGTAAGGTTACTTGAATTTATTCTCTAATAAGAGAATAGACTGAGGAAAGCGTTCTGGATTTCTGGAATTTCCTAATATTTGGTAGTGTAGAAAATATTTCATTTAAATTTACGAGTTTGCCTTACAACACCTTTTATCTTTTAACAGTATAATATAATGATATATTCACGAAGTTTTAGTTTATATATTTATGTTGAGTTTGCAGTGAAAGTGTTCTGGAGTTTCAAAATGTTTGTTGTAATTTTATGTAGAGAAACCGTTCCATAATTTCTGTAAGGTTTCTTGTGCTATTTGATAACGATATATAGACTATATCAATTTGTTTTTTTAATACTGTGTTACCTAAATCATTATTTGTTTTATTTCGCAATTTAATTTTACTTGAGAATGAAATTTTGTTTAAAGCTCTCCGATTACGGTTTCGTCTTCATTTCTTCTTAAATATTGTGTGGTGACTAGCGTGGCTATAAGCACTATTATTTTAGATTAATTTCCTTAGTTAGAAAAAAACTAAAATCAAATTTAAAAAATAAGTTAGCTAAGGCGTTGATTTTGACGATTTAAGTTTCTGAAGCTATTTCAGAGACGACTAAAACAAAGTGTAGAAAAGAGAATGAATAATATATTATTGTTGTGTGCAGTAATAATATTTTTTTTCTGCCTTGATTCCTTTTCACTACTTATTCAAGTTCGAGGAAATTATCAAACTTGAGCCTATTCCAACCTACACTTCCAGGATTAGAGAAATGTGGAAAACCTAATCAAAATGGTCGGTCGGAAAGCCAACTCAAAATCTGGCACATTATGAACTTATTATATAAAATAAAAAATTAATGCTAAAAAAAATACCTTGACATTATTTAGCAAAAGCAATTATGTGTGTTTCAACAATTTAACACTATTAATTTAAACTGGAAAAAGAAATAGGGAAATTTCAAGTTACATAAGGCGTCTCGGGAAATGAAAATGTCGGTGAAAACCAATACCGTGTAATCTGGTTCCGACACTCAAGACGGAAATTAAAACTGAAACGACTTTTTGTGATAAATCTCTTGAAAAATGCCACCTAATACAGAATAAATTACTTCTTAAACATTTATAAAAGATCAACGAAATACGCGAATTCCAAACGTTTTAATTATTTTAAGTTTCGTAACGAATCGTAAACGAGCGCTGGGAAATCTTAGAATTATTATAATAAGAATACGACTGAATCTTGAAATAGATAAAACACTACATACCGTTTCTATTTGCGTTGGAAAAGGCCACATAAACTTTGTATTTAGATCGACGCTAATCAGTTTTATGAGCTGTTTATATTCACTAATGGGATTTTGTGCATAATTAATTATACTATATCATTAATGTTCATTCTTTAAAATGTATGTTTTATATTCAATTATATTTAATAATACAAAGTTATTTTTATTTTAAATTTACTTAACTCCTTAGAATTTTTATAATTCAACAACGACTAACTAATTCAACAACTTTGACTATTAGGCACGACATTTATTTTTATATTACATTTCTTCAATTTCACAATTTTTCAACTTCCAATTTAATTATTTTTATGTTATTTTTTAAATTTTTTCAATATACATAATCGAGGCAAACATTGTGGTATTTATTATGATTGCTTATGGGAAGGAGAAGAATCAATAGCTAAATATATTTACTATAAATTTTATTGTGTACTTGCACATCGTGGAAAAATCTATCAATGTTTATTTCAATGTTTGTTATTTAATTAAGTGCAAAAGTTCTCTATGTGATTTACGGTTTTTTTTTCAAATATGTGTGCCTCGTATTTAAGGCTTATTTATTTCCAGGTACGGAAGTCCTCACCACAACCGTTCGCAATCTGTGAAGACTCCAGGACGTTCTTCAGGACGCCCGAATTATCTCTGTCTTCCACAGCAAAGGTCAAGAGTAGCGTCGATGCCGAACACGGGTGTTGAAGAAGAATATTACCGACTCAGACATTTTTCAATTACCGGAAAGGGCGTAGTTAACCGAGGGGATAGTCTGAAAAGCAGAAGATCTCGTTCCAATAACTCGGTCGCTTCCAGTAACTCAAGGTAAGAATGATGTGAAAATCCATTTTTCTCGTTTATAATATTTTCTGGTTTACATTTTTTTTCCCGTTTTGATGATCGCTCATATTTTCTCATCTAATTCCAAAATATGAATCAAGTAACAAGTTACCGAATCATATTGGGACAAAAACAGTTTGACACACTGTATAACTATTTTGGCAATTGTTTTATATAATCAATATTTAAAAGTTATAAAAAGAAGAAGGAAACAGTTTTCTCTTTAATTTCTGATACGAAAAGAAAACCTGATGTTTGTAATCAATTTTTATTAATTGAACCTCTTTTCATAAGTCATTTGAAATTTAATTTTGTGAAATTCATTAGTGAAAAGGAATTTGTCTGTATTCAATATATGTTTGCGTTTGTTTAGTCGAATTTGAAGAAAGACCAATCCTGAAAATAAAATGTTTCATTTGTCGACGTTCATTAATAACCTAATAACCTATACGGCTTTTCGTACACGTGCATCATACATAAAAGGAAATTTAATTTTATACAAAAGCTTTCGTTCAGAACGTTGTTGCATGTAGGTATATACATGTACGTAAGTACATATGTGCTATTTTCCATTACAATTTCATATAGGTTGTGAGGTTGTTTTGAAAAACTACAAAAACTGTTTTAAAAATATAGATAACGGCTTGTGTCTTAAAGTGTCGAAGTGGAAAAATATAAATTGTATGATGCTTTTATACATTATACTTAAATATTTTAACGATTTTCTTATTAAATCTAATTGCGCATTTATAATATATAAATGTCTTGCAATTTTTTGCATGTAGCAAAATTATAATTAATTAAGTAATTATTCATACGCTAAATAAAATACAGTAGTTTATTTGTTATGCGTGTTATTTTAAGTATGATCTTTTTCGTGTAAACAAACCAAAATTAGTTTTTATTGGTTATTAATAAATATTCCGTGTTATTGAAGGGAATATATTTCAACATTTAAACACTGGTAATGTCAGCTAATGTTAAATAAATAAGCAAATATGTTTTCGTGTTGAATGTTGCTGTTATAAAAGTAATGTTATTTATTTAAACATTTTGTAAACAAATCAACGATTTAGAAATGATCTTATTTAACATCCGAGAATAATACGAGAGACCACTTATATACAAAAAAAGCATACATTCGTCTTCCAAAATAATCTTGTCTTCTACTTTGTATTTTACAAGATATTTATATTGGTATGTAGTGTAATTAAGGATATTTCATTTTAAATTATTTAGTTTATAATTCATTAACACACTTTTTAATCCCTTTACAAAAATTCTATATTACAGTTATATTGACGTTTAAAGCGTAAAACTTAGTAACTCAAATTTTATAGATATTAACCTTCATTTGCCACGTAAACGTAGCGATTACGCTTACGTTGCAAAAAAGAAAGAAAATTAAGATAAGTGGCAATTTATTACTATCTCTGCTTGATTATTTTACTTGGCTTATATATTTAAATAATACAGGAAAAAGTTTATATTAAAATCTATAGTTGTTTTCGTTTAGGACGTAAATTTAAAATTAATCGCGTTATGAAAATGTTTATTTTTAGATACCAAATAATAAATCAGTTGCTAATAGAATTTGCCTGCGTCACAATGCACAAAATGATTTTTGAACAGCGCTAATGATCGTAAAATATATTTCCTGCATATGTCCCATGTCAGCAGGAACATAAAACTTTATCGAAAGTCATAAATTTTCAATATGCGCCACATGGCCTGTTAACTTCTCTGCCGTAAATACAATTTGTTCTAGGTCGTCTCGTGATAATTTTTGTTTTATAATTAATACGTTCGTTCCATCACCAATTAATAATTTCGAAAATGTTTGATTTTATGTCAAATACATAAATTCAGAAACAAAAACCGTAGAAGAAATCCATACCGGTTTAATCCTCTAAAACTTATTATTATTATTGGTGATCATGATGTAATAATTATTATTATTACGATTGGCGTTTGAGATTTTGCTTAAAATGCATTATACAAAAATTTGTAGAAATAATGTATACATTTTTAATATTAACCCCGTTTTCCAAGAAATACAACAGTTTGGGAAACTTTTATATTTGTCACATATTCATACATTTCTCTTACGAATTCTTGAAGCTCATAAAATGTGCATTTAAAAGAATCAAACCAACTGTATTTTTAACGACGTTTAAGTAAATTAAAGTAACGAGATTTTAATATCTTACGACAGCATTTTGTATAATACGTTTCGTGAAAGAAGGATTTACTTGCGCCTTTCCTCGCCTCTTTGTGAGATAATTGCATGATATTAATTTTATATTTCGGAGCACATCATTTTGCAATTTCGTTTGGGAATTTGCTGCACGCGCACTTTGGCACCTAATGGCACAATGGAACAAAAAAAATTATAAAGTTTTCATTACATTTAACTATTTTATCAATCAATAACCCTATATAAAACTTAGATTGTATAAAATGTAATTTTGTTTATTACAAAAAAATTGCTTCTTTTAGCTCGAATTTTAGGATAATGGAGTGTGTAATAATATCGAAAAATACCTTATACCGGGTGTTAAAAAAAGGTTGTCGGATATTTTACATAATTATAGTACTGATGAAACAAACAAAAAAGTCCTAGTCAACATGGGTCCGCAACTCAACTGTTTCTGAGATATAGTCGATTTTATATTGTTTTATTAGGACTCAAATTACAAGGAAACTCTGATGACAATGTGCATAAAACAAAAGATAATTTACTAAAGTAAATGCTCTACATGTCCACCGTTCATTTCTAAGCACGTTTCACACCTCCTTACGAATGATCGGCGCATAATTCCTGGAGTCCTCAGAATTTCTCCACAACAATTTATGATTTGTTGCCGGAGTTCTTCCAAATTGTTGACAGGTCATGCGTACACTAATTGTTTTAGATGTCCCCAATCATAGAAATCGAGATGCGTCAGGTTAGGGGACCTAGGAGGCCATGCAGTTAAACTACCTACTTTATGATGTTTTGATTAAATTTCTTTGTATGATTGAATGAGGTAAATATAACTGTACTTCAGGAATTGAGTTTCCTTCGTAACTGATAAGTATTAATTTACAAGCATGTGTAATATCTGTATATTAATTTTGTGAGACAAAACCTTCATCAATATTTGGATGGCGCAGACTTAATTAATTATGTCAAGAACTTACAATCTATGAGATTGTATTTGATTCCATTATTAAATTTCCTGTTTTTTTTTTTTTATAAATAAAAAGTGTTTTGTTGGTATCGGTAAGAAGATAAATTTTAAGATGAATAAAATTTTATTACAATTAACTCTAATTCCAGTTTGTTAAGTTTTTCTATAGATATGTTACGTGCAAAAAAAGTTCAACAAAACGGCATCTACTTAATAAAATATGATGTCAATTTAATTAAATTTTGTCCATGTACACATTATACGTGTGATGATAATTAATGGGTGCAGCGACACAATCGCATGCAAATGTATCATAAAGGACTGCGTAATGACTAATTTTGATCGATAATGTCTGTGATATTGCGATATTATATTTGACACATATTATATGAAGCTATTAAGTCATCTTATAGTTGAAATAACAATGAACCGACAATAAATGTAATAATAAATTGCAATCTCTTGTTAAAGGTTATTTTTCTTTCTTACATGTAGGTGAATATAAAGTAATTTAATATCTTGAAATTCAACATATATTAGCGATCAGAAAAACGTCCGTTCATTTTATATTACTCGTTGAAATTGACTTGACTCGCAAAAAATATATAAACAGGAGAGTGATGTGCGTCAGATATGTATACTACATATAAAGTGCTTATGTGCATTACTTTCCAATTTAAATATAGTAATGTCGAGTACTCGTAATGTCCTTGCAAATGCAAAGACACCCGCGATTTTAACGTATTAATATAGGATGATTCGAAAACTTTTCTATGTATTTAAAGCCACCGGAAATGAAACAGTCAAAACATTTTCTAAAAGAGATGATAAAACTCTGTCACTGTGTGTGAGGATTTGTATTTTTCAATAAACTACAGAATTTTAATTTTTATTTACGCTTTAAAGGCCTAATATCAAATATTAGCATCGATTTTAACTGACAAATACATACATCCAAAAGAATACCAGTCGCATAGGCTACTTGACGTAATTGTTCAAATGTTCAAATGTTTGTGTGGAATTAATAGCACGTACTGAATTCTAAATTAAATTCGCATAAAATATCCATGTGAAAATATACCTACTCTCTCAAAATTCATTGTATTATATTAACCTTTGTGCTTTATACAGCATTGTAAAATAAGCTTTCGGGAATTTCTAATTAAGGACCGTATGGAAAATTGACTACTTTAGATTTTTATGCATATAATAAATTTAGTAAAATGATTCTGAAAAATCAAGAAGATTTGTAAAACATAGAAACATAGTTAAACGTCGTATTCATGAAGATCGCTCAATAAGTATGTCAAATATGTGGAGAAGCATAAAGAAATTATGGTCGTTTATATGAGGTCGTAAAAATACTTCGAAAATTCTTGGGTCGATGGCCATCAATAGGAGTGAACTTGACGGCATTAATGCCATCGTTCAGGCTTTTGCGAATTATTTTCCATCGAACTTTTCCGTTCATGTATGATCTCAACATCCTCTAATATCTGTAATGGCGGCTAATACTAACATTATTTACTGATAGTGATTTCCTTAAAGCACTAACGTAATTAAAGAAAGATTACGCTGTAGGTGCAGATGGAATTCCGGCATTCCTTATCAAAGAATAGTTTCCTGCATCAGCTCTTACATATTTAACTTTTGACCCATTATTGGTCTTATTATTTTTCTTTCCAGTATTTGGAATTTTTCTTTTTCATTATTGGTTAATGTCAGTATTTCTGTTGCATATGTTACTGCTGATCTTACTAGTGTCGTGTAGAGTCTTATTTTGATTTCTTACTTACTTTCTTATCTTTATACATTTGGAAAATTTGTGAAAAAGTACAAGACTTTACTTTTTTTTAGATTAAAATGTTGGCTAGAAATATGACTACATTATATAGGTAACAATTTGGTTATTAGCATTTTAATTTATTAAGCTGCAATATGCAACACATTTCATATTAAACATTGTTTGCCCCAGTAAGCGAGATACTCGTAAATAAAGGGCACGTCCTCTGCATATACCGCAAGAGGACCGAATTCCAAGCCACAACGAGTACCTTCTGACCGCAGCGTTGTAGAATTACTTGATGATTGTAGACTGGATATTAAATTTCATTTTTGACATATGAAAGAATGCTTTCCAGGGTTATTAGTTATTATAATGAAAAAGCATAAATTGGTAAGGACACATTTGGAATATTAAAACACATATTACAATAACATACAGAGATGTGTTTAATTCATATTATCTAGAGATAAAATATTTTGTAAAGAAGTCTTTTGTTTCTTAAAAAAACAAATTCGTTATTCTCATGAAAGTTAAGTACCTACTAAACTAAACGTCAACACTTGTAAAGTGCTTACTTGAATTTGCAAACGCCACAAAAATTTTCGCACAACGCTTGTGCGTTTAAATAGAATATTCCACGCCTAGTTGAAACTAAAGCGCGTGTTCTAAAGCTTTTGGAATAAATTTTTCTCAGTTTGCCCTTTTTTATACAAACAAACCATAAAGAGAAAATTTGTAAGCGTACCTGTGCCTGCAGTTTTTTTTTGTCGTTTCACATGTATTTTAAAGGAACTTACCGAAGCGTTATGTGTTTTACGGCATGTTAAATGAATGACACGGAATAAAATTTGGAATTATCGTTTGAAACACTAACCGATATGAACCGGAAACTCTCACCCGGTTGAATCCACGTTAATTAGTTTATGTTCGATGGAACGTAACTATTTCGTAACAATGGTTGTTAGGATCTTATCGGTAAGCATTCGATAAAATTTTATAAATGGGATATGTGCGTAATGGTGATTAATTTTATTTTTCACTTAGTTTTTCAGACTATAAATTCTATTATTTGTGCATTTTTCTTTTGGACATAACATCCAAATTCCGACTTAATAATAATTTCTTTGCTTTGAAATTTAGTACAATAAGTTACTTAGAGAAAAATCAATTTCAAATCCTTTCAGAATTTTCTTAGATAATTTAATATAGTGTAAGCAAACAAAATTATAATTTTCTAAATGCTCATTAAAATACACCTGCTTGTTAACATACCGTCGAAAGACTGACAATTTCCTCACAATTTGCTTTGAGCATAATTTATTTACATTTTTGATTGTGGAAGAAGGTCTGTTTCTAATTAAGCATTGTGAAAATAAAATAGATTCGTAATGTATTTTAATAAGAAGCGAATGAAAATACAAATTCAAAGGTTTCGTTTGCCTGCAGACGCTCGAAAACGTGTTGTAATTAACAACTTTTTTGTGACAAAAATCAAGAAAATATTTTCGTTATGAATTTGTTTCAATTTGAGCAAAGTTATTCATGCGTAAAACGAAGGATGGCAAGGAAAAGCTAATGAGAGAGGAAAAGCGCCCGAAAACTTTCCTACCATCATGAGATCATTTGGATGTAATAAATTCATACTGTCGATGTGGAGTAATTAATAATTCGGGTTCGCTTGTCTAAAATTTCGAAACTACTATCTGAATCGATTCACAAACTTATTGCTGTTAATTAATTTTAAAAGAGTAAAATGTTTTTCGATTAAAAAAAAAATAATTCTTTTGTAAGGGTTTTTTAAGTTCCTATTTTGGTCTACATTTTACATTTTTCTTGAACTCATATTTGAAATTCAAGAATGTACAAACAGTCACGCTTAAAATTAATTAAATAATCTAAAGATTTCCAAATTAAATCGCAATGGGTGTTATTATCACATATCCATTGGCTATTATAATCTTTATAACAGTTGAAGCGACTCTCTGATTAAACAGATATCGAACGATGTTTTTTTGTAGCAATTACCTCGAAAATGCCGTTGTAGCAAATGCGATTTTGAAGTTTCCCAATCAGTTTAAATTAAACACCGTATCCGAGTTTGGTGTGCCGTCGTCTGTGCTGGGTAATCCTCCAAGAAGTTTTCCATTATCTGTAAGAAAAACGGTGCATGGCAATCCTGGATTAGTAAACTTTTCTTTCGCTCCTATATTACCTTTCGTATTCGTTTGATTGAATTTTCAAACTCGAAAGAGCAAATAGATTGTGAAAGCACCGGAAACATTGTCAAATTACTCGACTCTTTAAATTACTTATTGGTGCCACTTGCTACTCCACCACATTTTTATTATATTGAGAAACAATAAATTATAATTAAATTTAATATATTATTTTTTGTTTTTTGCTGCGTATATTGTAAGCAAACCTTACATCCATGGTAACAAGATATGTAAGTTAAATGTAAATGTATAATTCGAAAAAGATAAATTTTTAATAACCGAACGTTCGTTGTCCAATAAATGAGTTTCGAAAATAGGTAATGTAGTTATCTAGGAAATGCTAACCAGAAATTATATTTCAATCTTTTTATAAAAATTAATTTCAAGTCCAGCAGTTTTTAAAACTATCTTATTTTTCTGCAGTGGAAGGTTTTGCTGACGTAGCAAGTCCGGATTGATGCGAATGTCAAATGCGAAACGTTCATAATTAAAACTCGTTTTCGACCACAAGAAGATTAATTAAACTTTAATTGCCAGACATAAATTCGAAGCGGTATTTTACGTGAAATTACTTATTAGGACTTTGCGAAAAATGACGTCGCGACAGACGACCGTTCGTTTAAGATTTAATTGCCATTATGCAAATTCAGCGGTAATTTGTCAATTTAAATGTACCGTAAGCATAATCTATATATGCATATTTATGGGAGTTGAGCGAACGAACTACGGTTACGAGATATCCGAGCGCATTATTGAGTAAATCCCTTTGCGATTTTTGTGGACTTTTCATTGATATCTTTTGAATGCACACTCACAGCTAACACTACTAAAGCGGGTAAATATTAAAATCTGTACATAAGATCTCTAAACGTCATAAAATTTAACTGAGGGTTATTATTGCAAACGTGTCGCAATAAAAACAAATTAATAAACGAGAATTTTTCAACCTATGTCAGTTATAAAATTTATCTAAAACGTTTATTAAAAATATTCAAGTACCTCATCCTTTTTTTGTTAGTCGCAGTTACAATATAATTATTAGTTTTATTTTCATTGGATTTTTAGCAAACTATCGATTGGAAAAAAATATATGTATGTGATATTACGAGGGATAAGGTTGTGTTGTCTAATTAAACTTGTAGAACTCCAATGTCGGTAAAACTGCCTCGGCATTGTGAGGACGAGCTTTGTCTTTAAAGGATTCACTTTTCAATCATTTCAAGGAATTTTGTGTAATACAAACATTAACGAGTTTCTGTGAGAAGTCGCGCTTGCGAGTACTTTTCTCACTTTGACTTCTTGATTACAGCCGACTAATGACTTGGAGAGGCTTGAAAACACGTTCACACAAGTGTGTGCGGATTGTTATACACCTATCCTAAAAAAAAAACGCTTTGTAAGACATCTTTTCAGAGAATTATTTCTTTAGTTGACGATGATATATTAATTTTCATCTCTTTTGTAAAACATTGATTTTTAAAACTTTAAAAACATTAATGTGACACTCTACCATAATTTGGCAGTTGTTCTTCCTTACATTTCATTAGCATTATGGGATGACTGGTCTAGTGTTGTTGATTAGTGTAGTGTGTAGTGTATACGATTCAAATCTTACTTGGAGCATTTCCATGTACTTCCATGTAAAAAAAAAACGTAATAAAGTGTTCACTGATTTATGAATAATCAGTAGATTATATTTAAAACATGAATAATGGTTGTCCATCCCCAGTACGGCGACATGTCCGGCGCCTTAACTCCGACGAGCCATGCTCAAGTTGTAATTTGATCTTGACTTCATTCCTAACTTCGAGTAAACACTATACCATGTCCTCAAGGTTGGCACTTGAGTTCTCACTCGTCTATCGAACATCAATGCGTAATCAATGATAATCATATCGATAAGTTAATTAAACGTATAAAAACGCTTAAACAAAAAATAAAGGATTTTATATTATTTTTCTGTAAATGACTGGGGTGGCCAACCAAATCCATTCCAGCGGTCAATAAATCCTTTCAATATACTTCATTATTATACCTTAGAGCAGTTTAACAGAATTTTCTTTTCTAAATCGATACATTTTCTTTTACGTGCTTTCTATACTTACGATTTCCAACGCATAAATTATGTTACGCTTTGATGTAACATCAATTTACAAGACAAACATATTCGACTATCTATTTCAAAATGAAACTGAAGCATTTTATCGTAATGATGAACAAATAATTGCTTTCAATAAACCGATCGATATTTGTGGCCGCCTGCAGCTTCAATGATAAATTGAAAACGATATTTCGTGGCAATAAATCGCATTGAATAGAATTTCGTGTGTGGCCCCCACTGATGAAATTTTAATTTTTACAAATATTTATGGATATGTATAAGAACTTCGTGAATTCGATTTGTATTATGAAACCAAACATTATTGCACTTACAACTTACAACTTTTAAAACCTTTATACATGTTTCGTAGCCGTGCATTTGGTGTGAGTGTACTGTAATTGTGGTATGAAAAAGTAATTGCTACGTAAATCGAATTTATGTTTTCATTGTTTAAAGTTATTTTCCATCTTTCTTTGTCCTTAATTTACCGTATAGTAGGGCTATGTTTCGTGGGGTAGAAATCCGCTAAATGACCCGCTTTAGTGTTCGGACGTTATCTGGAGGAAATGCTAACCTGACAAGCTGAAATGTATGTGCTACGTTAATTTACCATATTGTCTTTTTTTTTTCGAGGAAATATACCTACACGACGACTTAACAAGACTTGAAATTTCTGTTAGATAGAAAAACCTTGTTCACTAATACTAAATATATAATTTTGCTTTTAGTATTTTGATATTTTTGTACTTTCTTTATTTTTTTCTTTGTTAAATAACTTTTAATTAAAAATTACAATCAAATTAGCAGCACGTGTACTACTTTTGGATAATAAAATATTATTTTCAAAAATATAAATTTACATATAGTTGATGCAATAAAACATATTGAACGTCTTTTAACTCTAATATTTAGTAAAGAATATAAAATACTATTTTCTCTATTTGTTAAAAAATTGCTTAATTTATAAGAAGAACAAGTAGATAAGAACAAATTTCGTTTTCGTTTTAGCACCGAACAACTTCCAGGAGCTGTCTCTACTGCTGGTTCAGCTCGTACATCGGCGACGTGTAGTCTGGCATCGTCTAGAGAGTCATCAACGAGCGCCCCAGGTCCGACCCCCTTCAAGGTACTGATGCTAGGTGGTCCTGCAGTTGGAAAATCATCGCTGGTTTCGCAATTTATGACGTCTGAATACCTTCACGCTTACGATACAAGTATAGGTATGTAATTTTTATCAATTTGATTTGAATATTTCGTAACTTTAGTAAACAGTTGCGAAATGTGTGTATCGATGTATGATGTTGACATACATCCACAGCATTAATGTCAATAACACACTTGCATGCTTCCATTCATATACATGCACGTGTTAAACTGATTGTGTTCATTTTAGTGTTTGATAAGAAAACACAAAGCTCTGCGCAATTCCCAATTTAACTTTATCGTTGGCATTGTTTAGTAGGAAACTCTGTATGCCGTTCAACACGCTATCAGTTATCAGTTCAATAAATCATTTTTGCTTCCGTCGATTATTTAATTAAAATGTTGCAAACGACGAATTAACGAAGTTATAACAGCGAATTGCCAATTAAAATGTTTCATTTAAAACAGTTAGATGATGACGTGGACAAGTGAAACATATATTTTAAAATAATGGATAACGTAGCATTACGAAATTATTAACGATGGGTATTTTATTCAAAATTGTAACAACATAACAATAGATTAATGAAAATATAAGACTAAAATATTTTGCGAATAACAGGGCTAGATAGTATGCGTCAGAGTAGATGCCTAAATAATAATATATAAAATCTTCATTCCGAGCACGTCCTAATCACATTACGTTATTCGTGGCGTCACTTATCGGACGAACATTCATCATATTTTCATCAAAAAGAATATTAAAGTTAATTGCTACTTCTATAATAAAATACCAAAAGAAATTTCGTTAGATTAATAACATTCTCGCAAAGGAATCTACACTATTGTCCGTAAACATACAAAAAAACTGATGCGAAGGTTCCAATCTTCCTTCAACGCCTGATTCAATTGGACTCCAAAGTTTCCCGGGAAATTCAATTATGATCGCCATATATCCGACGTTATTAGGTTTATTATTAGTGCATCCGCTTTATGTGTGAGGTGAATGTTGTCGCGAAGAGTTTCGGTGGATATTAATTATGTAATCGAGTTGGATCGACGTGTATTGAATTTAAACCTCAAGACGTTTGTTTTTAATTACGCTTAAACGTACTTAATTTTTAAAAGAAAACAGAGAGACACTTATTTAATATTAGAAATAACAAAAAAAAAATTATAAATAAACGATCTATAAACGAATATAAGTAAACAAATAATAAACAAACAATACCAAATAACACTAAACGAACTAAAACAGGAAATTTTCGATATAACCGCCATTTTGTCTAACATATATTTGTAGTCTATTTCTAAAAGATGTATTTACATTTAGCAACATTTCACAGTTATGAAACAGCCTGTATACATATCAATATTTTTAAATTATAGACCAATCATAATCCTACAACTATTTGTAGAAACTTTTTTTCTATCTGTCACTGTTTACTAGTTATTGAGGAATTCCCTGTCAGTGAAACACCATGTATATATATACAGTCCGTTCTACAAAACGGGCCCGAGACTATAGCGGCTTCAATTGTGATTCAATCACCAACAAACCATATATATTATTAAATGGGTCTTAGCTACAACTTGGCGAAAAAAATTCTTTATTAAACACCTTCATTTATTTGTTATGACGTCATCGCCATTTTTTTTAAATTAAATTTTTTTTCGCCAAGTTGTAGCTAAGACTGTCCCATTTAATAATATAGGGTTTGTTGGTGATTGAATCACAATTGAAGCCGCTGTAGTCTCAGACCCGTTTTGTAGACTGTAATAAATAAATATATTTTATTACATT
>JAFFZR010023579.1:0-19325 GCA_018397195.1 Lethrus apterus | reverse complement strand
TAATCGTAAACATTCTAAATTAAAGCAAATAACAGTAATTTATGTATCTAAGACGAAGAGTGAAGCTTTAAGGTGCAATGACGTCATTATCGATTTTTTTAAATGACACCTCTTATTTTTTTCTTTTGCTTTTGATAGACCTCCTTTATGTTTAAGTGGTGATTACCGAATTAATTCTTTAACTTCTAACTTTTCTGAAAAAAATAACCTTTTTTCTTCAAAAAATTAAAAGTTTTGTTTAAAAGAAAAAATTTATATTTGTTATTTATTCAAAAAAATTGTTATCAAAGGTACCAATTTTTTTACATCACCGTTTAAGTAGTAAGAAGGTCTATTAAAAACAGAAGAAAAAAGTGGGGGTAGTCATTTAAAAAAAATATGATGACGTCATTGTGCAAAAACAAATGACGACATTCCAAAAAAAAGTTAACGTCAGAAGACATTATAGAACGCTTTTATGAATTTTGTTTCAAACTTTATCACCACACTGTATATATAGTATATAACCTTACACCTAGTTAGTTGGTTTGGATTTGATCTGAGAATTGTTTGAACTGGCTTTAAACTAAAGTGCATTTATGCGAAATAGGTTAGATTTTGCACTTTGAATTTCAAGCCAGCCCAAAACAAATGAAAACTCGGAGCCTTAGGTTGGATTTACTACTAAGTTTATTTTAAGTCTAGTCATATTATTTTGAAATGGTTTTAGAATTTTGTTTTATGCAACGATTAAATTTTGAAACAAACGATAATGCAAAAAAAAATGATACATAAAAGTAATGATTGAACGAAGCCTGAGATCTTTCGACGCCGAGTTCTCAAGCTGAACCATTAAACGTCCAAACATTCACTGTTGGTTTTACGTATGATGATCAACATTAGACAACGGCTGCGCAAAAAAATAATAAGAGGATCGTCTTCATTGCCTAAAATTTTTACAACATAGGATGGTAGTCGACTTAAGAAATTATAAATGGAGTGCCGCAGGATGGTACCTGTGGGCCTGTTTTTTTGTAATATTATAAACAATAAACGATGGAAAGGTAAAAAGTGCGTTGACGTGGAAAATAGTCTTTGCAAGCCTTGTTTAAAATAGTTTATGAACCATGGCATTTTTTCTCTCTTTAAGGAGTCTAAGGAAAAAATTTCACAAAAAAAGTTGAATACCTTGGCAACTTCTTAGTGTAATTTTAAAACACATCTAGAACCGCAATTAAAAGGCGAATAAATCGCACGCTTCAAGAAATAACAATTTATTAATCGCTCCAACCTCAAGTTTCAATGCGTATCTTGCGACAAAACGAAAACACCGCATCCAAGACTTGGTGCTGCGAACTCGCGCCTCCCAAAAAGAATTCTCCTTGATGTGTGTGTGTGCTCTTAGAAACGCCGTCTGACGCGGCGCCAGCATAAATCCACCCATTGAGACCGGAGTCTGCGTTATAAATAGCGGCGTGTCCGTAGAACGGCTATTACATCGAGCTTTCGTAATTCATTTGGGATCGAATGAATTCGAAATCGACGGAGCGCGCTGCTAGCGGGAAATAAACCAGTCTCGGAGGAAACGTAACTACGTTGCGACATCGAGTGCGGACTGTTTTTACCGCTTTGCTTTTTAAACCGAAAAAAAATACATTCAGATCCACTATAAATTTAAAATCACACATCAAAGGGTTGTGCGGATTTTTGTCAATGTCTTAAATTGACAAATTTAATTTAATCACACCGTTTACAAGTTGCAAGTTTTATAAAATTATAACTGAATGTCTTCTTCAAGAATAAATTATTTAAATTAAATTAAATTCATACGGATTTTGGAATAATTCCATATTACGTGTATAAAGGATAAATAGGGAAAACGTTGGTTACGTTTTCCCTATTTATCCAAGTTGTAAGCCATCTCTGATCGCATCAGTGCTTCTAAAATGGTATAACGTAAAAGAAGAAAATGCGTGCGTGTTTCTGGTCGAACGGACACGATCGGCTTAATTCGTCTTCCGGAATGATGTGCTCTTCGTTTTCGCAAGAAACTGGTCGGCTGTATAACTAGAGAAAAGTTCCGTCGTCCGCGAACCTCGCCGTAAATAACGTACATAAAATGTGAACGCGCCTTCATTTTTGACATTTTTTCTTTAAAACCTTCCAAAAACATTTCACGTCAGTCACGAGCCGAGCGAAGACTGCGGACAACGTAGAATGATATTTTCCGCTCGAATAGTACTCGTGCGTGTATCTGTCATTTTTCGAAGCGTTTGTTCACAGAAATCGTTAACATTCCGGACAGAGAAAAACAAAATTCTTTCGATGCGAAATGTTATTTTGATCGGCGGTGGGCACGTTATCTCGGCACCATAATTCAACTGAAGTATGCGAAAGAATCGTCGGCGTGAAACGATCTGAATCATATCGTTGTGCATATATTTATCTAGAGTGCTTTGATTATGTTGTTGTGTTTTAATGTACGCCAACTTAACGTTGGATTTTTCAGTAAAACTGTTTGATTTATTCCGTAAATTATTTTACGCATATTTTGTAATAATTTAAATAATCCGTCAATTAAGATCTAAGAAAGTATAGTTTATTGTAATTAAGGGCGCGTAATGGATTAGCAAGGTAAGTTGTTTCCGTTTCAAATATCTAAATGAATGGGTACCTACTTCCCAAATATATATTGATGCGGCTCGAAGGACCAAAATATATTGTGTATGAGTGAGTGAGTAAGATTCGGCTCGAAGGACCAAAATATACAGTGTGGGATTAAAGTAGGGAATATTTAAAAAAAAGCGAACTCGGCCGGTTTTTTAAAAAAACGCTGAAACAGGTAAATTTTATTTTTTTTAAATACACATTAATATGTGCGATTGACCTTCCGACTTTCATTTGTTTTGTAGCTATGACGCCATCACAAAAAAATTTAAATGACAACAAACATTTTTTTTAGTGGAAATTTTCAGATCGATTTTTCTCAGAATTTTTTTAGTGCAACCTTATGATTTTTCTGCATGGTCATAAAGGGTAGTAAAATCACTATCGGATTCCACTAAAAAAAAGTATGTTGTCATTTAATTTTTTTGTGATGACGTCATAACTACAAAACAAATGAAAGTCGGAAGGTGAATTACTGTGTATTTTTTAAAAATAAAATCGACCTGTTTCAGCGTTTTTTAAAAAACCGGTTGAGTTCGCTTTTTTTTAAATATTCCATACTTTAATCCCAGACTGTATTGTATACAGGATGTTCAAAGTTATCTGCGCTCTATTACTATCTTCGTTATTTTTGGAGCTACAGAGTCGGTTAAATTAGCAAAGATACAGTGATTTTTCCGCTGATTACAATGCTTCACACAAAAAAACAATTGCGCATCACATTTCAGAGCCAACTCAGATAATTAGATTTTTTTAATGGAACAGCCTGTATATTTATGTAGCAATCTGTAGAAAATGAAATTTTGCACAAAATCTTCTTATACTACTATAACCCAGAAATGAAAAACAAAAGAGCTACGACGACATTAATACAGGTCACCGCACATGTGATAACTTTGTTAGTAGAGAAGCTACACTGTTGGTCAATACATCAAAAATCTGTAGTTTTTTCTACTGATTACAATGGCGTACTCAAAAAAAGAGTTGCGAGTCGCATTTTCGAACTAACAAACAAAAAATTTTATGAGACATCCTGTATATTTTAATTGATAAAAAGTTAAATTTTACATAGAATACTCTTCTAATAGTACAACCGTAAGATGTAAGGCCAAATTTTAATATAAAATAAGTAAATGAGTATCAAAGCAAGCAGTTCGAAAATGCGACTGGCAATTGTTTTTTGAGTATGCCATTATAATCAGTAGAAAAAACTACACATTTTTGATGTATTGACCAACACTGTAGCTTCTGTAATAACGAAGTTATCCCATGTGCGGTGACCTGTATTAATGTCGTCGTAGCTCCTTTGTTTTTCATTTCTGGGTTATAGTACTATAAGAAGATTTTGTGCAAAATTTCATTTTCTACCGACTGCTACATAAATATACAGGGTGTTCCATTTAAAAAATCTAATTATCTGAGTTGGCTCTGAAATGTGATGCGTAATTGTTTTTTTTGTGTGGACCGTTGTAATCAGCGGAAAAATCACTGCATCTTTGCTAATTTAACCGACTCTGTAGTTCCAAAAATAACGAAAATAGCAATAGTGCGCAGATAACTTTGAACACCCGTATAAGTTTAAGGCAAGCTATTTATTTTTCGTGCATCAATAATTGGGAATCTTAGGTTTGCGCATCTTAATAAAGACGGCTGACAATAGACGAAGGAAATAATCGGCGTTAAGCAATATTGTGCTGGCTCACTGCAGTAGTCAGGACCGGAGTCAAAATTAAATATTGTTTGTCTCGCACACCCTTCAACGTAGAATCGCCGTTTTTGCAGATTTAGGTTTAGGCTATGTTAAAGTATCACGTTTTAAAATAGTGTGAGTCATTTTAGAATGATCCTGTATATAATTATTGTAATGCATTAAATCGCATCATAAATGGCAGGTATATTAACATTGATGTTGACGATCGCTTATTTAGATAAATTTAAGAAAAGATTAAAAAAAATGTGCAATAAATTATCAATTACATTTATTTCTGTGTTTGTATTAAAATGTATTCTAAATTAACTTTCAAAATAAAACGTAATGTAGAAATATTCGAAACTAATTTGTAATTGATTAATTTTAGACTAATTAACAAACAGAGTATCTTCTACAGGTGTCATTTATAAAGTTGAGCGATATTTATTCGTTGTAATGGCGATTCGAATTGTCAAATAACTTTATGTAATACATCATTCTTTAGCTCAATGTTCTAAGTTTTGTTTAGCATGCAGCGCTGGTCGATTGCTGGTCGTGTAAAAATAGTACAGCTGTTTTTAAGAAGTGGTTCTATTACTTAAGTTCGACGAGATTTTCGTAAACAATTACAGCGTTCTTTCTTCTGCGAACAGCATTCGAAAATAGATAAGGCAGTTTGATAGAGATGCTGCAAGGGCACAGCGAACATAGGTATGGCTGTTCTGCGTGAAATTTTCCGAAATCGTCTGATATTACAAAATGGGGACGTTAATTATCCAGCTCGTTATCCAGTTTTGAACAGCATAGATTGATTACTTTTTGTGGGGCTAATTAAGTTCAAAGTATTCACGAATCGTCTACATAATTTGGATGAACTTAATAACAGAATTCGATTGACTATTGTTGATATTCCTGCCGAAATGTGAAATGCATGTATTATTTAAAGTTATTAAAATAATAATAATAACATAATAATAATAATAATAATAATAATAAAACAAGTTTTAAAATAAAATCTTGAATGTTTACAGTTTCTATAGTACGTTTAATAAATAAAGTTCCTTTGTTGGTTTCATTGTTATTGTATTTTCAAATAACTCAGCTTTAAAAAAAAACAACCTTTATATGGTTTTGTACATGAGCAAATCTTTTAAATATATTTCAAAGTAACGAGCTTAAAATGGTAAGCGGGTTTGTGTAAAAAATTTAAAAAATCTACCTTTGAGACAAGTTGTGTCACTACAAACGTTTTACTTCGCTTTCATATAGTCATTGTCATGGTTTTGTATTGGAGAGAAACCTTCAAATGACGATTTTTTGTTATAAATGCACTTTCAAGTTCAAATTTCGCCTTCCCTATTGTCTTCCTTCTTAAGAAAGAAACAAATAATATGATAACGTCCATAACACACTAAAGAAGATAAACATTAATTAGCGTTTTCGTAATTTGACATAATATACCGTTATATAAATTATTATTAATGGTATGTGTAAATAATTGTTACGGTATGTGTTTTAAGTATGTATAGTTTCACATGAATGTTATCGTGTAGGTGCATAAACATCGTGATAGTGCTTTCGAATGTTAAGATCGCTTATCATAATTTCGCGTGTACTGATTTACATATAATTCCCATTCGGAGCGCATCTTTAAGTTATTACCGTATTGTATAACGAGGATACCACTCTCGTTATTAGAAGCGAGACCGGTCTAGCGATTATTTCATCGGGGAATGTGCTTCGACTTATTGTTGTTATACCTCTTTAACGAACTGGTCGATTGTATCAACAAATGAACATCGTTGCGAAATAATAATGAAGCAGCAAGCGCGCCGCGGTTAGTTTATTTGGTAACTCTTACCGATGCACACGCATTTTTAAAGCTCCGGTTAATGTGCAGCTTTGGTGTACCTCACACTTACACATTACACTTGACATCAATTTACTCGCATTTGTTCGTGGAGGTGTAAATAATATTAGTGCTGCCTTACGATGCATCTCGTATACTTCAATTTATTTGTAAGTATTCTTTGTGTTTGTTGATATTATTCAAAATTTATTTATAATGACAATATTGTTTTATTTATAAAACAATTAACCTGATAAAGTTAACATAAATAAATAATTGAAACAAGGTTTATAAATGACATTTCTATGAATTTATTATAGGAGATTAATTTTCATGTTTATAGATTCGAAACTAAATAATAGTTGCATTATTGATTTTATTAATATAATATATATTTTCTATCCCACACCTTATGGTAGAGGGAAATATGATTATATATATATATATTTTTGCAATTTTTAATGCTTGTCAACATTTAATTGTGATATTTTAGATCATATTGACATTTATATTTATCAACGAGTCTTTTTTTCACATTGTAATTCCTTACACATATCTCTTGACTTTTATGCAGCAATGGATTTTTATTGTCGGAGGTTCAGGTATATTCTTGTTTAAAATTGCATATACTTACAGGAATTAGTGGAATAGTGTGTATTCCATTGATTCCTGTAAACGAACAATTGCGTATTAGGATTAACTATTCATAACATCTGAATATAATGATCCTTATAAGTACGAATTAAGTCAAATATTATCCTGAAGGTTGCAAACGAGCCCAAACGTAAGTCAAAATATTTTATTTAAATAAAATTTATATTTTGTTTGTCACGCCTTCAAAGTGCTTGTAACTAACTTGAATAACAAGTAAAAAAAATATATGTATTGAAAACAACTAAACATCTAAACATAATATTAAAATAACAATTTTAGCTAACAACATTTTCTGTAAAATAGTTCCGTTCAACTTTTGACATTTATTTAAAGTTTATAATTTAATAAATCTCTAACTTTTCTGTATATAAAAGCCAAAAAATGTTATGAGATTTGACAATATTTGAGAATATAATTTTAGAGCTTATATCGTATTTCCAGCTAACTGAGTACCACTAATAATTAGCTGAGTATTTCGTAATATAAAAATTGCAAAACACTATGTGTGAATAATCTAATTACAACATCCAATATAGTTCAGATTCCTTTATAATATTTTGTTCACATCTTATATTTTTTCTTATATCTTATATTGCTTAAATTTATAAATGTCAATGACAATGTGATGTTGGTAATAAATGTACTTTTTTTAAATTCTAGTCAAATAAATAACTCGCATAACTTACAATTAATAAAACCCTGTATACTTATAAACCTGTTGAAAATGGAACAAGTTTTTATCATTGTTTAAATCTGATCTTTCATGGTTAACAATAGATAATATTTACCTAAATTCAGTAATTATGAGTACATGGTATGATTTATAATAATAATAATAATATTAATACTAGCCTTTATTTCCCTACATAAATTAGAAATACATTAATATTAATCATTAAATAATAATTAATAAAGGGATAAATGTATGTACTTAATCCAATAAAAAGTGTAATAATAACAAGAACTAAGGAATAAAATTAAATATAAAAAATTTAATTTAAGTACAGTAGCATTCAACATGGACACATTTTTTGTATTATGAACAGCCGCGTGTTATCAGCGTAATTATGTTTATATTTTATTTAAAATTAACCTTTTAAGTCGTGTACAACGAAGAACCGAATAAAATTTACTGTTGCGTTTTCAAAAACAAAATATTATTTAAAAGAACAAATCATGATTTGCAATATCGAAAGTTTTCGAGAAGTCCAAGTGGTTGTAAAATTGTTCATCATTTTCTTTAATTCTTTAACCAACTTGTTCTTGTTAACGTAGCAAAGTGGTTAATCACTGCCGAAATAGCTTCCTGATTGGCGGAACTTTCAGTTGTCATGGTGATAGCAATGATGCTACAACGTGGTTAAAAGTTACAGAATAAACCTTATTATAAGTCACTGCAGTTGCTGTCTTAGAACGGAATTCTGGTTGTTCCTGATGCTCAGTCTATTGCTTTTATCCATATTATAAAAATATACTTTCGAGGACGAAATACAAACCATATTTGGCATAAACATATTAATGTCTTGGGTGTTTATTAATTATTTCTAATATATGGTAAATTATTGAAAAATAATTGGAAAGTATTAATTATTATTTTCATTTTTTGACGTATGATAACTTATATTATCTGGATCCAGATAAATTTTATTCCCACCAAAAGTTTTCGATGAAATTAACTATTTCATTTTATGTATTTTTAATCCTTCGGTTCGCGCTAGATTTTTTGTAACTCTTCGGTCTGTGAAACAGAAAATAATAATGATGCTTGTTTATATTATCGAAATTTTCATATTGATATTTACCTCAATAAATACGAATTAGTTGAACAAGGTTACATCATGGTCATTTCAATATAAATTACTTTTGACAAATATGCCAATTATTTATGACTATTTTATTAGTTTACGGAATATAAATAGTCCGTTTTACTGTAAATTGCACACAAAGGGAACGTAACATAAAACTACAGTTAGAGTAAAATATTTTAATTGATGCAGTTGCGAGGAGTTAATGTGGAATAATTTGCTCGTTATGCGATGCCAGAGCGGTAATAAAAGGAAAGAAGATTGTTGATACATATGGTATAAATAATGCAATGGAATGCCATTAAATGACCAATGCCGATTCCATACACGGTTTGAATTATGTTTAACACATGGTTTAGTTACATTTAGTAATGTACACGCAAAATTACATTTAACTTAAAACTTTGCAAATAATTGTTTTTATTAGTTTAAAAAATTGTTCATGTTACATTCAATGTACGTTTAAGGCTATTGGTTGTTGGCTATTAAAATATATTCTTTCTCTTTCTTTCTCTCCTTCCTAATGCCCTTTCAGGCGTCAGATTTGCGTTAATTTTATGGGTTTTCTTCCACCCATCTCTTCGATCCTTTTCTGTTTTCTGTCATCATTTTCATCTCCACTAATGTGTTCCCTCTTCTTCTTCCTTCCTTTGCTATTCGTTGTATCTATTTTTCCTTGGTCTTCCTTTTTTATACTCAAATAAATGATTATATAAATAATTCCAACATAGTTAATTAAAAATAGATCTGAAGGAATCTTTAGGAAAATATAAGGTCTTTTCTAACGAGAAAATGAATGCCATCATAAGTAAAACATATATGATAATAATATTAAATATAATATTAAATATAAAGTCGATTTCTTATGTTTCATTTAGAGATAGGTTGTAACAGTACAAGATTATTTACACAGGGCTTGATTCGTAACCTTCTTTTGCTTCTTCATATCTTTTGTTTTGTTCTGTTAATTTTGAATTTGCAACTCCACAAGATTCATTTATACTGCGCCAGCTATTTTCCTTGCGGCTTCGCATTTCGCTTTACAAATTTTATACTTCCGTTTAAAAACATCCATTGTTTTCCTTCTATTTACAACATAACCTTATCAGAGTATATTACTTCGTAGCTGTACTTTTCATTAATCCTTAGAAACCTATTCGCTGCAAGGATTAGAAATACCTAATCCAAAATTTACCTCTTAAACAAAATGCCAATATCTCAACTAAGATTTGAAACATAGACCTTGAGATTACTAACTCATAATTCTAAATTAATATTGTAAATATATACTAAAAATCCTGATCGAGTGTCAAAAATTTTCTCAAATCGTTTCAATGAAAATTTAAAACTTTCACCATTGGAAAGCCTCTCTTGGAATTATCTTACTTGTGCTGGTTAATATTCCGTCGTTTGGATAATGATGGTGGGGATCTTGATGTTGATCTATGCTCGTTCGCTACTCAATCGTCCACTGAGCTTATGGGAGTCTGGCTTGAAATAAGCCTGATATTAAGTCGCTCTGCAGTCAATACAACGTAATTGTTAAATCAGTATCATGTTATGCCGATAAAATTAATTCTGAAACATATTTGCATGAAATTGTTGATAAAATTTAGTTTAAAATTGCATCATTAAAAAAGTCAATTCAGTGTCTGCCGAGATTGACAATCTGGAGCAATGTTCTCGCCTGAATAATACTATTTTCAGATAAATTTAGCTTAGCTTAAATCTTTTGTTGCCCACTGTCAATCATGTGCGATAAATATACCTAGATAGCATTGCAGAATGTCAATGCAAGCAAGGGAAGTACTGATTGTTTGCCAGCAATTTTTTTTATATAGAATTGTGCTATTCAACTATGCACGTCAAATATTTTTTAATAATTTTCTATCTGGGGTTTTCCATCTCAATGGAAAAATCCCGGTCTGTTCCACTCTTAAAAGGCGGCATCAGTAGCAGTGTATGCTGCCCTATCATGTAAAAATATATTTGTCCTTTAATCTTTGTTTTTAATCAAGGAAAACAACAACAATCCATAAATAAAATTTTCCAGATATACAGGGTGAGTCACCACCGACGGGACGAAGTTTTAAGGCGAAACGGCATATATTCTCCAACTTCTGTTGCAGGTGGATTATGTAAGTCAATAAGGGCTACATTTTAAAAATATTTTCAAATATACAGGACGCTCCAAAAAAGAGTGACATATCAAAGTTATACTTTTTCTTATGGAACATCCTGTATTTCAACAAATTTTTGAATTGTACGTAAAAAATAAGCCTGACTTTCATAAGGGTTCCTCTATACCTAAATACTAAGTGTTCTGATTTATTTCGAATTTTCTTAAAATGTAAGGTTTTAGAAAAAGGAATGTTATGCCCAAACTAAATTAATTATGACAAATTTGCTTTTAGGCCTAGATAATAGACCAGTCCCTTAATTTATTTAGTAATCTACTACTAAAACATTCACTACAGGCTGTTCAGAATTTTCAGTACCATTATTAGCAAATTCAAACTGTGATATCGGGCTTATTTTAAATGGAACACCCTGTATTTTATAAGTTTATCGTGTAGAAAATTTAATTGTCTTTCATAATGTGAGGTTTCCCTATACCTAAATCTTTAAGTTTTGAAGTTATTTAGGTATTTTGGGAGCACCATCTAACTGCAACCAGATTTTTCGTCTATTATTTAAAGGAATATTTCCTAAAAGTGCTCAAAACTAAACGTACCTATCTAATTAAAAATTACAATGGTAATTTATTACTACATAATCATTATTTAATACATAAATGGCAAATAAGTCATTATGTTTGATTAGATTTCAGTGGTCACTAGAAATATTTTTATAAATGTTTTAAATAAAGTTACTATGGTCTCGATCAGAAATGTTTTCTGTGTATCTTAGTCATCGCGCCATAAACATTGAGTACATTAATTATAATTTATCATACTGCATAAAACTCAATATTTTGGGCACTTTTAGGAAATATTCCTTTAAATATTAGACGAAAAATGTGGTTGCAGTTAGATGGTGTGCCCAAAATACCTAAATAACTTCAAAACTTAAAGATTTAGGTATAAGGAAACCTCATACAAAAAAAAACAATTGCGAATCGCATTTTCGAACTAACAAAAAAAATTATGAGACATCCTGAATATTTTAATTGATAAAAAGTTAAATTTTACATAGAATACTCTTCTAATAGTACAACCGTAAGATGAAAGGCCAAATTTTAATATAAAATAAGTAAATGAGTATCAAAGCAAGCAGTTTAACCGACTCTGTAGCTCCAAAAATAACGAAGATAGCAATAGTGCGCCGATAATTTTGAACACCTGTATACTCGAGTGTGCCTTATTCGTCAAAACAAACTATAATCTTTTCGAAAAACAAGAACTTTCGCATCGGTATGTAACCAGAAGCGTCGAAAGCTCACATATTGATCCACCACATAAAAAAAAAACATTAATAAGTAAAAGTGTATTGACTCAAGTGATCAAAATATACAATCATATACCGAAGAACAAAAAAAATGGGCCATGAACTAAATTTAAACGCGTATTGTGCAGTCTCCTAAGTTCCAGTGGCTTCTATAGTGTAGAAGAATTTTTTAAACATAAATTTTAATGTGTTTAATGTGTAATTTTTCTGTCCTGACTTATTTTGTTTTATTTTAATTTTAAACAAATTTCAAACATTTTGTGTACAGATGTTATTGATGTGTTCCATGCATATTTGTAAATGTAGTACGGAATAAATTATTATTATATCAGTAGGTAGACAATTTAAAAATATTTTATCAACAGTTTTTAATCCTTATTAAATACAGGGTCTTCCTTAAACAAGTACAGATATTTTAACAGGTGATAGCTGACCTTAACCCAAACCCAAATCCGCAAAAACGGCTGTCTTATCTTCGTTTTAAATTTTTGAAAAATATCATTTTTTTATGTGGGCATTCGGTTCTAAGTACCGTCCTGTGTCCATTTCAATATGTGTCGCGTTGAAAATCAACTTCCTTTGACGGGAATAACATGAAATGTTGCAAAACAACCTTTATTGATTATAATTCGGCGTTACTGTCATATTTTAATCAAAACTTAAAATATTTTTTTCTTGGCACAGCCTTCAACATAGGACCGTCATTTTTGCATATTTGGGGTTGGGCTATTGTCAGCTATCACCTGTTATAATATCTGTACTTATTTAAGGAAGACACTGTATAGAACACGGCTATGTTTTTATTTTGTCGTAATACTTCTTTTATTTTCAAGGAAAACAACAAAATCGAAAATTAAAATTCGTCGTTAAAAATCAGAAATGTTAACCTTTTTAATTTTGTCGTGTCAGATTAGTTTATCGGGCAATCTTGCGTGCAATCTACCTTTTTTCTGAGTAAAATATTTTTCTGTCGGGTGATTAATTTAATGTCGCATAAAATATTAGTTTGTTCTTTACATTTTACTGGTGTTCAAAAAATCTTTTTACTATTTACTGAACGACAATTCTCTTTTATTCTGTTGATTTCCTATCGTTCGAAAATTCTATTTTGTCGTGCCATTAATATTTCCCCAATATGAATTTACCCAAATTGCTATTAAATTTTAAATTATTTTTGTTTCAGATACCAAGAGAATAGTAAAGTGGTAAGTAATTAACCATGTAATTAATTAAATAAGACTATAGGTTATGAATCACTTAGTGCGGTTTTTACCTCTATTTTAATGAATATACACCTTAACTTTTTCATCGCTACCAAAAATGAGGTACTTAATATTTTTCAATATAAGTGTTTAATATTTAATGTGCATATATCACGAAATCTGTCGATCATTTTTTAAAGTAAATGCGTAATATAATATATCATGATTTACTTATTTTTTTTTAAATGCATGTATAATTTTTTTTTAAATAAAACACGTTATGAACTAATGTATTACATTTTATAATTTGTAATTAATAGAAACAATTTAATGTCAGCTGTTTTCAATGCCTTTGTAAAATTTAAATAGAGTCAATAAATGTCAACAAACAATAAGTTAAGAACTTTTATTTGGATATAAGCATACAGTTTCTATGTACATGATAGGCAAATTTCGCTGTTTTTATAGGGAATTTCGATAACAATAAGAGATACAGAAAAATTACCCTACCTTCCTCGATCGCTTTTCTGGAGAAAAATTCAATGGTGAAAACCGAAGTTGGCTATCGTCTTTTGTTTTCGAGTTATGGGCAAAAATTCGATTTTTTCAATTTTCCTTTTATGGCCATATCTTGCTTATTTGGAAAAATGAAGGAAAATAATGTCCACGTTCTTCAGGCACTTTTCTGATAAGAATGCAGTGGTGTTGTTAGTTTTTTGAAAAAGTTCTCCAAATTCGAGTTGTGACATAAAGTTTTAATTTTTATATTGAACTCATAGGTGGCTGTGGCTTAACTAACAAGATAATTTTATTGCCTTTTCAACAATATATAACATGTATGGTCAACTATAAATTTTCATACAGATTTTTCAAACATTCATACTTTTTAAGGTCAGATGTTCATTTTTGCGTAGTAGGTGAATAAAGTTTGATATATTACAATGTTTTATTCAGAGGAATAATAATTCTGAAGCTGCAAGTCAAACATAATTTCTTTCTTCGGGGACACATTATAGACATTTTTACCTTGCTTCCCTCTCACCACTCCAAAGCTCGAAGAACTTATCTGGATTGAGAGGGAGGGGTTTGGTTATGGCCACGACCGTCCTACAGATGTTAAAGCCTATTCCAGCATACGCTGCAAGGATTTGGGAAACGTGAAAAACATAATCAGAATAATAGTCGGTCAGAAGACCAATTCAAAGTCACAAACATTGAAAATTTATATCTGTGATACCTATAAGTTTACAATGTCTGTCACTAAGACTTGAACCCAGGACCTTGACGTTACTAATCTATTCACTAAGCAAGTAGACCAGCAATCCTATAGTATAACCCTATTTAAAAATACTAATAATAATATGAATGAACTAAGTAAGAGAAAATGTTATATAGCGTGTTAATTCTGTATCAAAGTCAATTCGGAGTGTTTCAAAGCGATGTCAGTTGTGTTTTGCGAATAACGGACGTCAATTTGAACATTCAATATAAGTCTGACCTTGAAAAGTATGAATTTTTGAAAAAATCTCTATGAAAATTAAAAATTGACCATACAATATATTGTTGAAAAGGGGAAAAATTATCTTTTTATTTAAGCCACAGCCAACTATTAGTTCCATATAAAAAATTATAATTGTATGTCACAACTCAAATTTGGGAACTTTTTCGAAAAACGCCATTGCATTCTCATCAAAAAAGTGCCTGAAGAACGTGGACATTATTTTCCTTCATTTTTCCAAATAAGCAAGATAGCCATAAAGCGAAAACTGAAAAAACGAATGTTTGTGCTTAACTCGAAAACAAAAGACGATAGCCAACTTTGGTTTTCACCATTGAAATTTCTGCAAAAAAAGCGATCGAGGATGGTAGGGTAATTTTTTTGTTTCTCTTATGGTTATCGAAATTCCCTATTAAAACATCAAAATTTGCCCACCCTATTATATATATATTGGCTTGAATGAAGACATTGTAGCTAAATACGTAAAAATATGCTAAATATGCCAGACTACAGAAGGTTTAGTATCCAGTCTGTTGTATTCATTGCGGATACTTGACGAAACACACATAATTAATTTATTAAAATGTTTATTATAATAAATGTATCCAGTATTTTTGCTATAGAAATAAAATGCTGTTTACATAAACAATTCTAAATAATTATTTTCCCAATAATTAATTTATTTTCTGTGCAATTTAACTTGTAGCGAAAAAAGTTATTTTTATACGTATGATAACTTAATAATTTTATTAGTAAAATTGACTTTGTTATTGTTTTTTTTTTTTTATAATATTATTTCTTCATAATAATTCCAACCAATAAAAAATGTCAACCATTGTTGAATAAATCTAAGCGTGGTTAGAAAAGCGAATTAAACGTTAATTCACGATTACTTTTGACGAGTTTTGTACAACAATATGCTATCGCGACAATTTTCTGACATCACGTTTCTATAACATTTTATAGTATCATCTCGAACTTTGGTTCGAATCGCTTCACATTTGCTATTTTTAGAATCGTTTAAAGAAGAGAAAATGAGTTATTTGAAACTTGAACACAGAAGTGTCATAAAATTTTTATCAAAAAAAGGCAATATCCATGAGAGAATGATGACAGTGTATGGAGAAAATGTCTGCAAATACACAATTAAGAAATTGAAAACACGCAAAAAAGACCCCACAATTTTGCACAGAAAATTCTGCTTCTGCACGACAACTGCAGGGTGCATAAGTCACGAATTGTTCAAGCAGTAATCAACGAATGCGGCTTTTCAAAACTCAAAATACATTTGCGAGGGCGTCGATTTTATCGAATGAAGACGTGGAAAACGCTGTAGGATCGTATTTTGCGGAATTACCAAAAGAATTTTTTTCGAAGGCATAGCGTTATTAAAGAAACATTGGAGTAAGTGTGTTAGTGTTAATGGTACTTAAGTTGAAAAATAAATTTTTATTCGTTTCCTAACTCGTTTCTTTCATAGCTAGGTAGATAACATAAAAAACTCCCCCATAAACAATAGGAAAATTTTCTCTTTGTGGTATTTCGTATCGTTAGCCGCACCTTCCTCTACCTCATCCTGTTCAAAATATTTTAAGCGAAAATTTTATGACAGATATCATTTCGTTACATCCAGATACTTGATGTTATCATTTGGCGTGCTCAAAAAAATTCGTCGCACAATATCATGCAAATGATGGTACGTTTAAGTTTCCTCTGAATGTATCGGCATTACTTATTTATGTATCACGTTCAAGAAATTAAACATGATAGTTAATAAAAAGTAAAGCTTCTATGCATATTAGTTATCGCTACATATATTCAATCGCGTGTCTACATTTATCTGGTTCTGTTTCTCCAAATTGACTTGTATTTCTTGTTCAGCTTCTTCAAGATTCCCATTCCTAAGCCTGTTTCGCTGAGACATATCTCCCAATTACTTCCCCACATCATATTATCCCTCGCCTACATTCCTTCCACAAATGAGTCCACTCATCTTCCCTTACCCCACAGAATCTGCATCTTCTGAAATCCTCTCTCATCAAGTATTTATTTGGTCTTTCTTCATTTCCACATCGGAATTTTATCAGTATCCTCTCCTCTTCTACATCTCTCTTTCCGTCTAAGTACTCCAGCGTTTTCCCATATGTGCACAAGACATTGTATTTATTGTTGTACCGCCCCTTCTGTATTTTTTCGTATCGCCCCTGTCCTTCCACCTCCCTCCATCTCTCCACTACTTTTTTTAGGAATTCTTTTCCTTTTGCCGTTTTTCTTTCCACCTCCGTCAATGACCACCCTATTTTTTCATACATATCCACTCCGTCTCCCTTGACCTTGACAACTTCTCTTTTTCCCGACCTCTTCCATCACCATCCTATTCCACTTCGTCCTTTTCCTTTCCCTCATTTTCATTATTTCTATATCGTTTCAAGTTTTAACGACTTCAAAATGACATCTGCTTTTAATGAATCTAAACATGGTTTCAATTTTGTTCTCATAAGGTATTTTGTTTAAGTTTTCCAAATGTTTCAACGCATTAGACGAACGTATGAAATTATAATGGACTTAAATAGTTAATTATTATATATTATATAATCAATAATATTGTTTTATTAAGCAAATTACCTAGGTTGTAAATCCATTTTATTTCTAGCGAGTTGTGTTTTTTGTGTTAGTCTTCAATCTACATTTAAAATGCAGTATATTTTGTAGGTAATGACCAACTTCAATTTAATCTACATTTAAATAACTTGCACATGATTTTAATTTGCATTTTAATATGTGGCGGTTTTGTACTAGCATCTCAAATATTAAATTTCTTTCACTCGTTAAATTTACTTTATTGAAATATAAATTGATTAAAGATTAAGTGCAATTAAAACATAATTTTGTTGATTTTGTTACTTCATTTATATGAATAAATATCAATCATTCTTAGATATTAAAGAACCACTGCAAGTTCATAATACATGTTAATAAATATGTGACTAAGGATTTATATTTAAATTTATACCGGGTGTGCCAACTATCTGGGGTCGGTCTGTTACGTCTTACCTATTCACTTTATTAAAAAAATGTTTCAAGTAAAAGTTGTTTGGAGTTAAGGACTCTACACCATAAAATTATTCTGAAATATACAAGGTGTTTAGTTTTGCCTGTACGTTATACAACTTTGCTATTTTAAATGGAACACCCTGTATATCGTCGCATGTTCAGATTCCCCGGAACAAAATAGGGAAAAGTTTACACTACAAACCCCGTAATAAAATTGAGCGGTTTTCGAGATATTCCACTTTTAGGTAAAAAATTAATTTAGGTAGTTCTCTTTAAAAATTAATAATGTTTTTATTAAAGACGATTTTGTAACGATTCGTTGGCATAATGGTAACAATGCTTCAAGTTAAACAGTCAATACCAAATATCCTCGTTATATTATACAGGGTGTTTCAAAATTGATAATGAATTGCAGCATCTTTAAAAGGCTAAAACTCGTTTTTTTCAAATGGAACACCTTGTATATTTTTATGCCATTTGATCAAGTTTTAAGTTCTTTTTCGATCGCGTATAACATTCCCTATAGCTAAAATTAATTCTTTTTGAGTTATAGGTAATTAAGTATCCTAAAACCTGTATTAGACAAAATAAGATATAAGATATTTTCAATTTTAAAACACCCTGTATAATATAACGAGGATATTTGGTATTGGCCGTTTAACTTGAAGCATTGTTAGTATTATAATCGTCAATAAAAACGTTATTAATTTTCAAAAAGATCTACCTAAGTTCAAATTAATTGTTTTTTCCTAAAAGTGGAATATCTCAAAAACCACTCAATTTTAGTATGGTGTCTGCAGTATGAACTTTCCCTATTTTGTAACGAGGAATCTGAAATGTGACAATATACAGGCCGTTCCGTTTAAAATAAGAAAGTTGTATAACGTGCAGGAAAAACTAAAGATCCTGTATGTTTTAGAATAACTTTATGGTGTAGAGTACTTGACTCCAAACAACTTTTACTTGTAACATTTTTTAATCAAGTAGGTAAGGCGTAATAGACCGATCTCAGATAATTGGCTCGCCCGGTATATTCTAGTTAACAATCACTTTAGAATTTTAGTATAAACTACAGGTAATACATCATATCCAGATTCTTACTATTCCTAAATAAATTTACTTCAAAGATATTACGTCAATGGTATTACTATCGTATATCTTATTTTGTCTAACACAGGTTTTATGATACTGAATTACCTATAACTCCAAAAGAATTAACTTTAGCTATAGGGAATGTTATACGCGATCGAAAAAGAACTTAAAACTTGATCAAATGGCATAAAAATATACAGGATGTTCCATTTGAAAAAAAAAAAAAAGAGTTTTAGCCTTTTAAAGATGCTACAATTCATTATCAATTTTGAAACACCTGTATAATATAACGAGGATATTTGGTATTGACTGTTTAACTTGAAGCATTGTTACCATTATGCCAACGAATCGTTACAAAATCGTCGTTAATAAAAACATTATTAATTTT
>JAFFZR010023578.1:6072-19923 GCA_018397195.1 Lethrus apterus | reverse complement strand
TTCAGTTAATACTCGTGGAGTGATAACTGGTTTACGCTTTGTAACACTACCACTTTCCATAAATCGCTGTACCAGCCTGTTGCGGTGTCGAGCAAATCTTTCATATTCAATCACTTCATTTGGATATTCCAAAGTAAACTGTTGAATGCACGACTGCAGAGAATATGACCAATATCCGTTTTCTTCCTGTGTATCACTTCGAAAATGAGCCATTACAATGAACCTATCTTGTTCATCCGTGAATGCCATTTTCACTAAACTGATAATGGGCAGTGTAGTCTTTAAAAAGACAGTTAAATTACAATAAACGCTATCACAGAGAAACGTAAAAAACTAGCGCTTTGAAACACGTTAAATGTCAGATGACAGAACGTAAATACTATAAGCAGTATAGGCAGCAGTAAAACAAAAAATACACTAGTTTTGTGACGTATGTGGTCACGTGGTGGTCACTTCCAATTGCTCACTCTGTAGGTTTGAAGCCAAAAAAGGAAACAGACAGGAACGGGCATTAATCTGATTAACATTGCAGATATATGTAGACAAAGGGGAAGGATGGGAGAATAAAAGGTTGGAAACCGCTGACCGCTGCACTAGATGATATTCAACAATCCAATTTATATATAGAGGAGACAATAATATAAATAAAATTACGTAAATAATAGGTAGTCTAGCCTTTTGCTCACGAGATAGTAATATTGTCCAAAATCTTAGGGTATATGAGTCGCAGCTGGGCAGGTCGACGTCATTTGAGAGCTGGCAATTGAAGTAAGTAGATGTGCAAAAATGGTTGGATTTCTTATTCTCAGACGTAAGGTATTTGGCCATGAACTTTCCGCAAAACTGCGCTACATTTTACAATTTTATTTCGATAAAGGCACAAATGCTGCGCAGGCCCGTGAAGAAATTTGTGCTGTTTATGAGGAAGATAATTTATCAAAAGCAACAGTCAAAAGATGGTTCAGTCGCTTTCGTTCTGGAAATTTCAAAGTTGAAGAAGCTCCTCGCAGGTTTCTCATTTCTGACGTAATAATGAAAAGCAGAAAAACCAATCAGTGTTGTTTATATTTATTTAATTAGAAATAAAACTAATTATTTGTAAGAATTTAAACAGAAAAAGTTTTAACACTAAGAAATTAAACGATAATTAATAAATTTGAAGATACCTACAAAATATATAAAGATATCCAAAAAATTGCTAATAATGTCAATGATCAAGTATCTGTTAAAAAGTTCTGTGTAAAAATAAGAATCATTTGCAAAAACTTCATTTAAAGTATTTGCGGACACGTAAGAGCGATGTATATAAACGGATTTTCTGGAGTTGACAAAACAAAATGAGAAATATTGTGTTGTTTGACGTTTCAGGTTATATAATTTTAAGTATTATGTAACTTTCCCTAGAATCTTTCCAGATGGTCTCAATAAACCGACTTTATTTATATAGTTTTCGGCCAGACTTGCCAAGAAATCGATTTGAAACCATTCCTGCAAGCGCTCTGATTTGTAAATCATTCAACATTCAAGTCAATGGGATAATCGCCTATGCGTAATGAGGCTTATGGAAAGTGTAAGTAATGTAAGAAAGGTTCTCATCTAGAAAGAGATTTTTCTTTGAATTAATCCATGATTTAGTGGCATATTAATAATTGCAGTTCTAATTTACAGAACTAAATAATATTTACGGTTGGTTATTACATTATTATTTCAAAGAATATTAAACAATTTTTACACATTTAACTTTGATTTAAATTTCATTATTACAAATAATTCTTCAGTAACTTATGTCCCCATTCTTGTGTGATGACTAATGACAACAAAGTCGTAGAAAAAATGTACATAACTAAACTTAATTAGAATAAGGTTGAGCGACTGTAAACAAAATTTACTGGTTGATAAGAATTAATTTTTCTATATCCTAATTATTACTTTTATTAATGATTAGTATATGCACAGACTGATTTATTAAAAGTTTATGGACTTCACGTTTAAATATTTTTTTCCAAAATTTGATGGCATCATTTTTTCCGGTTACACCGGAAGTTGGTATCATCTCCCTTATATTAAATGGAACATACTGAATTTTAGTTAATTTTTTGTAGGATGTCTAAAAAGTACAACCAATTTCATCTGGCCAAGAGTCCTATATTTTAAATGAAACACCCAGTATTTTCTCGCATTATGTAAAATGAACAATTGAGTACCCTTTCAATCTATATTAGCATTCCCTATTCCTATATGTTACCAACACAAAGTTTAGAAAATTCGGATATTCTTGAAAGTGGAGAATATTTTAATCTAATAGATCTTTCTCGAAAACCGAAAAAAACATTTAAACGAGACCTAAGTTCAAACCTAAATCTGTCAGCAAAAAAAAAAATAGTTTTGAGTAAAATATGAAATAACGTCGACTTCTCGCATTCGTTAAATTTTTATCCCCACTTGTTGGCAATTTTCCTTGGACAGGTCAATTTTTATTTTTAAATCCCCATCCTTTGGCATAAATTAAACCACTCGAAAAATTTAAATCCCTAATATGTATTCCCTTCTTCCCAGAACATGCTTTCTATTTTGCTAACTGTTTGGGTAATATTTTTATCAAGATATTTCTTATTAAATAAAGTGCAGACTTCCGTCTGAGAACGGCGTTTATCACCACAACCGAGCATAATTACGATTTCAATCCTTTCTTTTTCAGTAAAACGTTCCATTTTCTTTTTAACCCAACTTAGAACTTAATAAATCAAAAGCAATAAGGCAGTTCGTTAAATTTCACTCACCAAACTGATTAACCACAATAACTGACAGATAATATTGGGATAAGCAAAAAGCAAAAACGTCCCACCAAAAAAAGTCAAACAGAGATTATTAGTCATGGAATATTGAAAGCTATTTTTTTTTGTTCTAATCGACCGATTTAAAAAATGGTTTCACTGCTAGATAGAGAATGAAACGATCCTTCCGAAAATGTTACATTTCACTCCCGTTGCCATTAAAATTTTTCGAGTTGCTCCCCGTTACACAGCCACTGGTTGGGATAGAAAAATATAATTTATGCCAAAAGAAGGGGATTTAAAAATAAAAATTGACCTATCCGAGGAAAATTGCCAACAAGTAGGGATAAAAATTTAACGAATTTTATTCCTTACTTTACACTCGCACTGTATTTCAGGAGTATTATGATAGCAATTTCAAAATAAAAAATATCGATAAATTATATAATTATTACTCTATGCAATTTATTTAAATATAGATTTATTTAAAAAAAATAAATAGTAAAGTATAGGTACGTCGAGTATAATTTATTTTTAAGTTAAATTAAACTCCTAACAAGTATTAATTGTATAAAAGAGTCCTTTACGGCTGGCTACCCGCAATTTTTAAAATTAAACATAACAAAAACAAATTTTGCAAAGGTGAGCAATTCGACTCAGTTTGTTTTGGTTGCAAATCCGTCACTCTTGCGGTTTTGGAGTAAGGTTGGAAGTCAGTCAAAAGTTATTAATTGTAATGCATAATCCAAATGTTCTTACCTGCTATCTACTAATTTTCATTTAATAATTATTAATTAAAAGTGAACGATGTGCCACATTTAGAGTACTGTGTATTACTTGTTTTGCAAGGTAATTTTTCATAAATTAGGCCGTTAGTAGATACAGGGCCACCCTAAGCACAGGTCTAAATGGGCTATAGCCCAGGGGCGCCAGCCTGTTCGGGCGGCAATTATTCTTATAGGTTATTTGAATTTTGTATTTTCTTTTGTAATCATTTTTACTCCTTTTACACTCTTTTTTAGATTTTGAATTCCAATTGCGGAGCGAACCCAACCATAAATTACAAATTTTTAAAAACGGACCGTTTGAATTTCAATAATTTGATAATTTGGGATTACGGAGCAAACCTAACCCATAAGCGAACATAACCCTTTTAAAAACTGGCCTTTTGAATTTCAATAATTTCAATTATGGGCGAACCTAACCCATGCCAATCCAACTATAAATTTTAAAAACTCACTTTTTGAATTTCAATTTAAGGAGCGAACCCAACCCATACAACAACCTTTTCCATCCATCTGTACTCCTTTTTCATAAAAAATAATTACTACACTTTATTTATTGGTAATTCAATTAACTTTTTCTAGTTCTGAAACCTTTGTAAAACTTCACTGGTCACCCCGCTTCGCCTCCCGTATATTTTCTTATGAAGAGAAATGTCTTAGGACGGCCCTCAGTAGATATAGTATATTTCAGTAAAAATTAGCAAAATAGCTCGTAGATAAAACTCAAAGAAATAATGACTAAATGTAGTACTAAATTTTGATAATTGTTATAGTCATTGTGTTTTAAATTGTTGAAAAGGTTTAGAGATGAAAATAGATTAAAAGTAAGAAAATTTGACTTTCAGTGTGCAGTTTCAATTAATTACTGAAATGTATTTATTTGTAATACTGATTTATGTGTCTATGAAACGACGGAAACAACAAAGACTAATTACTACTAGACACTAGATTGAATCTCTTACCTCAAGCTAAAATAATTGCTGAAAATTTACGTAAGTAAAATGTCGATATTTGAATTATCAATGACATGCCACTACAAACATACACCAAATACCTGGACCTACTTCAATGGACGGTGGACGACAGCACTTGAAATAACATTCAAGTGAGAGCCATACAATAATATTTCGTTAAGACTTTCGTTTTTCATTAAGTCTTTCCATATTTAGAAAACTGGCACTTTGTATATTATATGGCAAAGAGGGAAAGTATATCCTTGGGGTGTACATTATAATGGGAAAAATTCATAGGGTATCAAGGATTTTGTAGAATTCTATTAAATAAAATGTATATTTTTGCCTACAAATTTTCTTGTCATTCAAAGATTTCTTCAAAATTTTCATGCAATAAATCCACTTTGTTCATGTGAAAGAAATATACATTTATAGTATAGTTCCCCACTATACTATAAAACCACTCATAAAGGAGATATTTATACTTAAAAGACCCAATAAAACCAATCGCATAGAAAACAGAAGATGAATTTTGTTGTCATTCGCGGCATCTCAACTCAATAAAAGCAAATACAAATAGAAGATATTTCTGCCTAAAAAAAAATTCAAACAAATATTTATTTCAATTTAAAAGTAATCGATTGAACTCAGCCCAATAAAATTACAAAAAATATATTGGTCGATTTCTTGGAATTCTTTGGGGAATAAATCACATTTTTCGTTACATAAAATGGACATTTTAATCTAAACAGTTAATACAACCCAATACATAAGAAATAATCGCATATATTATGTTTTCTTTAAAAACTCCCTTTGCCTGGTATTAAATTATCAGGCAATAGAACTTTCTTCTTCCCAAACTAATATTTACATCAATCCAACCATCACTGATGAAATTAAAAACTACAAAGCCTATACTTCGAATGTAGATCGTACGCCCCCGATTGCTTATAACTTATAACATTATAGAAAACAATGAAACAAATACATTTAAAGTGTCAGAGTTGAATTATTAAAGAATTTTTTTAAGTTTCTGTGTGTTTCTGAACGTAGAATATGTGGAGAAACGAGAAAAAGTGCTTAGATCAGTGGTTTATGTACCTCCGCGCCCTTTTTGCATAAATAACTGTCGCGCCCCCCTTAGTTTTGATAACAGTTTAAGTCTGTAATTAATTATTTTAAATTACGATTTATTTAATAAAATAGAAAAGAAAATATTTCGTTTAAACAAATATTTTTTTTATTGTTTAATGTGTTCAAACAAATTTTAGTTTATAAAAATAAAATATAATAAGACACATTTTAATGCAACATTATAATATATGTAATCGTCATTATAATGTAACCGATCATCTCGCTTATTCGTTTTTCTCGACATAGATTTAAAGTTTGTTGTATTCAAAATTAAAATTCTTGGTAATAGTTACAATAGTCACAGTACGGTCGTTTTTTTTTTTTTTGTATATTAATAATGCCACTTATTTTGATCCGTACATGGTAATATGCAGACAAATAGTAGACTAAACAATTATATAATAAATTACATTTAGGTTATTTAGTTTTAGTGATATAATTTAAAACAATAAAATAAATTACAGAAGGGAGATACCGTCTTTATCTGGCGAATAATGTTTGATGCAATTTGTGGAGTCTAAAACTGTTTACTAAATATTAATTGCTCTCGGAAGTTTTTAAATGATGAAATATTAAATACAATACAGAACAATGCGCCACCACAAAATTCAATTCCCCGTTCTAATGAATTACAATATTAATTATAGAAGAATGATTTGCAGGAAATAATGTAGAGCTACGTTACTTGTGGCTTTTATTTTTGACGTAGATGAAAATATATTTAAATATGTAATGTAGAAGAAATTTAATTTTTAATAACATTATGAAATTTCAATATTTTCCATTCGTAGAAAAAATATTATAGGAGGCAAATTTTGTATTCGTGCATATACAGAGTCATTCTGAAATAGGTCCCACAGATGTTAACTGACCTTGGCCCAAATCCAAATCCGCAAAAACTACTATCCTATCTTCAGTTTAAATTTACGGAAAATGTCATTTTTTATGAGCATTCGGTTCTAAATACGGCCCTGTTAATGTGTGTCATGTTGAAAAACGGCTTCCTTTGGCGGGAATAACATGAAATGTTGCAAAAGAACCTTTAAATGCGACGATTCGGCGTTATTGTCATATTTTATCCTTCAACATTGGACTGCAGTTTTTACATATTTAGGTTTCAACTAATGTTTGCTATCACCATTTTAGGATATTTTAATATGCCCAGCTATTCTTCATACTTAAGTGACCTTCATATGGACGATCATATTTTGATGTTAAATAATTTGTTAAATTTTCTTATCTCAATATAATGGCGTCGTTAATATCAACGACAGACTTCTAGATTTGGTACTGTCTAATAAACAATGTTTAGTTGCTAAAGCTGAAGATATTCTACTAGCAGAAGATAACCATCATCCAGCGCTTAAAATAATGTTTAAACCAAACGACTCCCTAAACACTAAAATGAATTTTCCAACAAAATTCACTGGCTATTTCAATTTCAGAAAAGCTGATCTACCTTTACTGTATGATGAACTGTCTAAAATTGATTGGTCATTTCTGTATAATTGCAATGATGAGGAAAATGAATGTAGTCTCTTCTACGATAAGTTGAATTTTGTGTTCGAACTATGTGTACCCTTAAGTAATCTTTCTCATAACAATCATTATCCCCCTTGGTTCAGTAATGCGACTGTACAAAATATTAAAATTAAATCTAAACACTGGCGTATATATAAATCTACTGGCTCTTGACTCATACAATAAATTCAAACGTCTCGAGCATTAATAAAAGTTGAAATTGATTTAGCTTACAAAAATTATATACGTGAAATGGAGAGAAATATTAAGCTGAACCCCAATAAATTTTGGAGATTTATTAATAGAAGGAAAGGCATTACCAACATACCCAAAGTAATGACTTATGAGAATGAAACAATAAGCGATCTTAAGGAGATTGTTAATGCTTTTGCGTCGTTTTTCAGGAAATCTTTTACAAGACCACCGGAAGCACATAATAATGATTCGTTTTATAGCAACTGTTTGAATGTAAAATCGTTTATCGAATTTGAAGTCCTTGATGTATTAAAAAAAATTAAACCAAAGAAACAAGTGGCCCTGATGGAATACCATCATTTTTGATACGAGACTGTGCGCCCCATTCATGCTTATCCTCTCTCCATTTTATTGAATTTGTGCTTAAAATATAATTGCTTTTTTGATTATTGGAAAGATTCAAAAATTTGTCCGGTTTTTAAGAAAAGCGAGGTGACTAATCGATCCAATCGGCAATCGGACCATTGCAATAATTAATAATTTTTCTAAAGCATTTGAAATATTATTATATAAGAGTATTTATAGTCACGTAAGAAATAACATTAGAACATTCCAACATGGATTTATGAAAGTGTGTTCGACTATTTCGAATCTTTTTAATGTCGCACAAATGTAGCTGAAACAATTGACCAACAAGCTCAAACGGATGTAATATATACCGACTCATCTAAAGCGTTTGACAGGCTTGACCATGGCATTCTCCTTGACAAACTTGGTTCATTTGATATATCTGATTCTTTAATAGATCTGTTTAGGTCCTATCTGAAGGATAGGTTGCAGTTCGTTTCTTTTAATGGTTATAAATTTGCAAAATATGTTGCTTCATCCGGCGTTCCGCAGGGGTCTATTCTTGGGCCTTTATTCTTTAACATGTTTATTAATGATATAGTGTGCAGTTTAGATGTTCTTTGTTTGCTGTACGCCTACGATCTAAAGATCTTTTCTACTATTCATACAAATGCCGATTGCTTTAATCTGCAACGTAACCCAGATAGCGTTGTTTCTTGGTTTGATTCTAATGGCTTATCATTAAATGTGCAAAAATGTAAAGTGATGTCATACACACGTAAATTGACCACGCATATTTTTAATTATATCCTGCATGGTGTAATATTAGATAGGACGAAAACATTTTGTGATCTTGGTGTTGTCTTTGATAAAAAGCTATCGTTTATCAATCACATTAATTTATTACTGTCCGACGCTTATAGAATTTATGGCATCTTAGTACGCAATAGCTGTGAATTTACAGGTAATTTTCTCACGTATCTATATTTTAACTCTAACGCGACTCTTATGTGGGTCACGTATTTAAACGTATTTTTGACTGACTGACTGACGATTTTAAAAAATTGAGGATTATAATATGTACACTAAGGCAAATAATTTATTAGGTTGCACAACGACATTTAGCAAGAGCATTTAACACCGAATTGATCGAAACATTCTGACATCCCTTTAGTACACATGAATGAATATCGGTTATTTTTTAAATTTTCCACAGAAAAAAACAAGGTTGTCTGATGAGTTATTTCAAAGAAGTAAATATTTAATGGAAAACCAAGCAATTTAGCGATTATTGCCTCGAACTTATGATTTATATCCGGTATTTAATGTAAATGTAATGTGTAAATGTATGTGTACTATGACTTTATTTAAAAGAGAATTATAATTACAAACTGAAAAAAAAACAAACGAAACGAAGAAATGGAATAAATAATTGACAAACATTAATTTGCAGATTTGTCTATTTATGGAATAACGTACTGCTATGTGAACAGTGTTGAATAATGTGACAATAATGAATTGCAACCAAGTCTCCCCGCGACTGTTACGCCACTGGCTATTGTAACAACATATTATCTTTAATACGTTACTACGGCAGCTCAGTAATTAACAGTTGCTTCCTTTACTGCACTTTCTAAGATCATTATCCTAGCTAAGGATACTCAAGTTCAAGGTTAACTTCTATTTGGGAAACATGCCAAAAATGCCAAAAATGAACAACGTTTCAAATTATAGTTCAAATTATAACAGTGAATATTTTGTGACTATGACAACTTGTGAATCAGAAATAAAACTAAACAAATTTTTAGTGACGAAAGTTAATATATTGCTGATGCACTTTTATGATATTGCTCGCAAAGCAAATTCTTACGCGTGCCATAGATTTGCGATCTGTGCGATCTATTTACATGCACACAAAACAAACTTTGGAGTATATCATTTGCAAGTCTAGAATTTCCACGTCTAAAATTTTATTTAAAATTTAATTCTGTATATTAGTTTTTTGTTAATTGAAACATCGTTTACATGTATGTTTAGCTGAAATCATTTTGCACATAGAAAATTTTAAATGTTTCAGTTATTGTAAAAACACAAACTGCCGTTTTGGCGACAAAACCAAAGGTTCGATTTGCATTGATCGCTCACAGCAGCCGTACTGACGACGGGTTAATCGCCCAGAAACTAACGTTAGTCTGCGGAGGTGAGCGTTTAATGCAATGTCGAGCGTAAGTTTCAGTCATTAATCAATATAATAAAAAAAAAATCAAAATAAATGAAGAAAAATACATACATTGTGCCTTTGCAATCCAGTTTCTGATAATAGCTGTTCAGAACTACCACGTAATAATTGATCGAGAAGTTCATGTGATGCATCTCCAGATGAAAATCCTTCCAATTTTGATGGACTAGATGTTGTTCTCTGATGATTTATCACAAGTTTATGTTCGGAATCACTAACTAAACTTGATGGATTAGCCGCACTATCGGCGCTAACTTTTCTTTTGGTAGTTGGTTGAATCGTTAACTGCTTATTTGGTCCAAATAATGTACTAAACCTATTTTTAATTTGTGTGTCGTCAACCGATTGACTTTGCGTTATTCTATTTCTAGCGTTACACTTTGAATTTTCTGAATTCGACAAAGAAGTTGGCGATAGAGATAATGTACTTGACGTGTCAGTTTTGTTTGAGAGATCTTCTAAAAATTTTAAATCACTGCTATATTGGCTTTTTCTACCGGCTTCGGGTTTTTTCATTTCAGCTTCCAACATCTGACCATAAGGACCTCTAAGAGGTCGTTTGTAATAACGACGAGATACATGAGGCCTTAAACTTTCATTAGAATTCAGACGATTTTCCGAGTCTGACACGTCAGATTGTATACTGGTATACCTATCTGATCTACGGTCGATTTGATCGGGCTCACTTTCGGAAAAAGAATCTACTCTAGAAAGAGTTTGTTTAGTTCTTAAAGAACTATTGTCTTGTAATGGACTTAAATTTGAATTTGACCAATCTGATTGCGTCTCCTCGAGACTTACTAATTCTAATGAGTTGCAATCTTCTAAACTGTCGTTTGTTACTTGAAACTTGGGTGTTTCAAATACGTTTGAGTTTGGCACATCATCACAAGTTGTGAATGAACAATCTTGAAATTGTGGTCCTACATCATTTGGTGTTTGATATTCATTAGGCCATTGTGATATATACATCCCTTTTCTTCTGCGTGATTTATCTCGTCTTTTTTCTTGGGCTTTTATTTTTTCATCTGATTTACTTGAAACGTCATCGTTTTTAGTCACTCTGTCAATTATATTATTGACTTCTTGATTATCTGTGATATCGATATTTTCATCATTTTGTTCATGGTGTACTATATCGTAAATGTTGTCACAATTTGCATGGGACGAATTTAGAATTTTTGTAGGTGTTTTGTTATCGTCACTAGGGCTCGGAGTAGGTGGTATGTTTTTTAATCGTGGTAATGTGAATTCCCCATAATTCGAACCATCACTGGAATATATATTGGAGCTATGTGATATAACCTGAGGCCTTCTTCTTACATATTTTTTATCATCAGCTGAGTAATCTACCTGTGAGAACGAAGCACTTCGCATAGGTAAATTACATGAAACGTCTTCGGGTTTCTCCGGAGTAACAGACGAAGGAGACAGTGGTGCTTTATGATGCACGTGCCTAGTGCGCGGCGGCGGCACAGGTACAGGTACCGGCAGTGGTACGGGCCATGGACCTCTTTTCAAACGATCCGTAAGTTCACGTATTCGTTGCTCATTATCCCGTTTATCTCGTTCACGCACTTTACTGTTGGTACCGCGGTTGCCGCCGAAGCGGAATCTTGGGAGACGATCCAGGGTGTTTGAAATGTCCGCAACCCCCTCACCCCCGTCCCCACAGTCACACAAACGAGCGTAAGTCTGTGGCCCGACCAAAGCGCGACGTCTCAAATGGTTTTTTAACAACGATCTTGTCGAGTACAATACTTGATCGCACACTATCGCTTTTTCGGACAACTCTGACGTAGTCTCCTCTGCCATCCTCACTCTATTTACGCATCTAAATATATCGCGGCTATTAATAGACGATGCGGCGAGAAGTGGGTACTGGGAGACGGGATCGGGGCTGGAGGCAAAATGCCAGCAACACTGAGAACGATATCGTGGGCCTGCTCCGGGTGGCGGTGGTGAAACAGCACCCAAACGTATACCGTAATCAACTGAACCCACTGTTAAAAATCTACAACAAAAAAAGTTTTCAATGGTGGCTCATTTCATAAATTTTGAAAAAGCATTTTCATACTGCATCCTATCCTAGCACATAATTATTAAACAATATTAGACATTCAAAAAATTAAACAATCATATCGAGCGAAATATAACAGTAACAATAACAATGATCAAATAAGAATTAATTCATTAATGAAACTGTTTATTAATTTTGGGAGAAAAATAATATTTGTGTAGTCGTTGTTGACGTTTCGAAATTATAAACCAAATTAATTATCCGCATTCATTACCCACCCAAGACTCTATCACTCTATCACTTTTTCGATCTCCTCACCTTTCCACTCTATCATTTTTGAGCCTCCCTAACCCTCTGAATACCATTACCTTCGTTTTCATTTAACTGTCTTAACTTTAACTTTCATATCGTCTTATAAATATACAGGGTGATTCATAACTTATACGACAAACGTAAATGGGTGATCAGGAATGTTATTTTAAACAAATAAGTTCCTATGTACATATGGCAAATTTTTAATAGTTTGCGAAATAAACTATGATATACAGTCAAGGGGTATAGCGATTTTGTAAAAATGTCATTATGTGACGGTAAAAATTTTCTTTTGCGACTTCATTTTTATGGCCTCGTGCAGCATTACGAGCATTACCATACAAAAACCATAAACAAAAATCATATCCGTATATTCAAGTGAACTAAAAGGTGCCATGTATGAATTTTTTAAACGTTTGCAGAAAGGTAGAATAAATGCAGTAATAGTTTGACAGTTGACAGTTACGAGATAAGCGCCATAAATTCTCGGCCTGACAGGCTTACACAGGTTAAAATAATAATAAAATTATTTTTACATTATTTATTATTATTTTTTTAATTTCTTGTTTTTTTATTTGTTCAAAAAAGCATTCCTGATAACCCATTTACGTTTGTCGTGTAAGTTATAAATCACCCTGTATATTATTACGTTACAAATTTTTTTAAGATGGAAGCTCAAGAATAAAATTTATAACTTGACATAATAAATATATTAAAAAAATTAAGTTTGATTAATGTAAATTTCTTGGTTGTAATTGCTTAAAATTATACTTATCTTCTTATTCTTGAGCAAGTAACCAATAAAAACTTATTGTGTAATAAAAATATATTTATATAGAATATATAAAAATGTGTACCTATTTGAAGTAAATTCTTTATCCTCCTCGAATATTTTTTGGTGCTTCTCTATCTCTACTAGCACCAGCTGTTACATTCTGGCACTTACATTTCTTATTAACGGTGCCGTTTGTCTCAAAGTGCCTAACAATTCTATTCAGGGTGTTCAAATTTAGAATTGGTCGCTCCGGGTAGAATCCAGCAAAAGTTGCTTGTATGTCCCTAAAAGACAATCCAGAGTAGTACCATTTAATAAAGTTGACTTTCTCTTCTTGGCTATAGGAATTCATTTTAGGAATCAGCAAACTTATTTTGTTTGTCAAAACGTGACATGTTTTATTGCTATCAGGATTCATGGCTAGTACTATTTATCGGTTCATTCCTAATACTTTTTCTTCAAGTATAGCACGACCAAAAGGTGTTAGAAAATAAATAACAAAGAATTTAGATACATTTTTTTGTCTACAACTTTTGTGTTTAACATTTTCCTATAAAATAATTAGGGGAGGGAATATTCGCAAATTATTAGTTTTGCATGTAAAATCCCTATGTACGAAAATCCATTCTACACCCGGTATATGTGGTATCTCTATAAAGAAGCATATCTATCAATTTATTTTTAAACATAATTGACAAAAAAATGAGATGAATTAAAAGAATTTACTAATCAGAATATATAAAAGCAACTGAGCTTTTAGTTCATAATTACTCTATAATTTTTAAATATACTAAA
>JAFFZR010023576.1:8273-20343 GCA_018397195.1 Lethrus apterus | reverse complement strand
CACTTTTCGTAATTGTCTGTATATAATAGCAATTGCACTTCACACGGAGCACTTTTTGTGACGTCACTACTGTCCTCCGAATAACAGAGATATTCCTCAGGTATTATTTCGCTGCATTTTGTATGCGAAGATATAAATCTATGTTCATGCATTGCCAAATAAGGATGTAATCGCGTTAACCGTTGAAACGGACCGAACTTAAAGAATCGTTTTAAAACTTCGTCGCGAGAATCCTACCGACTGCGCCAAATAAGTTTGCTCAAAACGATTTTAGTTTTTTTAAAAAAGAAAAATATATTGTGAATTACAAAGTACAGAGATTGATGTACAAATATAACTAAACTATTCTATTCGCATTCGCGACTTATATACTATAATCTTATCTTCTATGCTATTCAGCAGTTCTTCGCTCCTAACTCGCGCACTTATTTTACATTTACATGAATAGTTTGAATTGTACACAGTTAACCCTAAATTGAAGTCGACATGTCCACAAACACAAATTTATCCAAAACGATTTTATTTTTAATGCATAATTTACTATATAAAATTATGAAATAAGCTCATTTTTTTAGGATAATGGGTACCCAACAACTGCTCCATTCTACACCGCTGTGTCCTAGCGTTGATTCAATGTTACATAACCTATATACATACGTATATCTCAACTTTTTTAGTTAAATTAGTTAAAATATATTCATGTAAAGAATGAATTATTTATTTTCCACTAAATTTCTTTTAATTATTATATTTGCAACCGATTGTACATTTTCCGATAGTAAAGAAAATCGTAAATTACAAATAGGTGTGAAGAAACGGCCCACAAATTGTATTGATAAATCAAAAAAGGGGGACTTGTTACATGTACATTATAAGGTATATATACGATTTAGATGTTTATTTGTGTACTTAAAGGAAATATTTTAGGGGACTTTTGAAAATGGCACTGAATTTGATGCAAGTTATCTTAGAAATCAACCATTTACATTTACTGTAGGATCTGGACAAGTGATAAAAGGATGGGATCAGGGATTAATTGGGTATATTTAAATGTCCAAATTAAATATCCATATTTTCTTATAATTTATAATTGCAGCATGTGTATAGGTGAACTTAGAAAACTAGTTATACATCCTGAATTAGCATATGGAAACAATGGTGTGTTGCCTTTAATAGATGGTGATACTACTCTAATATTTCATATAGAACTTTTAAAAGTTGAGCGAAGAAATTTTGCTTTGTAAATTTTGATTATAAATAAAATTTTTATACATTTATTTATATATTTAACTCGATGTAATATTGACTACATTGTGACAATGATATGAGTGTGGTCGGAAAGATTCCGGATATTTCTCGGGGCGAATTTCAGTTACTTGAAGTTAATCACAAATTAAATTGAATGTTTTTATTGGTAAATAAAATTCTGAATCATTTGGAACTGTTTGTTGGGACAAGATCTAGAGAAAATGTTGAAACATAAAATATTATACATCCACAAATTGAATTCTGCAGTTTCTATGATGTAAAGTAATTCAAATTTAAAAACTTAAAATGTATATAATGTAGTTTTTTCCTAAAAACCATTTACTTTATAATAAATTTTAGAATATGACTAAATAAAAACACCAACATCCATATAAAACATACTTTCTTTGAATTAAAAGCCTTTTTCTATGCTACATAGGTACATATATTATAATCTATGTACAATATATAAAACATTGATAAAATGGTAGAATTTATCAATACTACTGCCTAATAACATTAATTACTTTGTACTAATAAATTAATATTATATACAATAGTCAATTTGAAATATTTATTTTGACTTAAATGATGCAGCTGGTTTCCTTGGTGTGGGTTGCCTTTGCCTGGATAAAAATGATTGACTTTGACCGGCACTGAGAAGTGCTAAACGTTCATCAACAGCTTCACGATGACAGTTCAAACTTAATTTATAAAAAGCACTTGTAAACAACTTCTCCTCGAGTTCCTTCATATGAACAGGTTCAATACTTCCATTACTTTTAATGTCAAGATTCACTGCAACTTCTCGAGCTTTTTCTAAGCACCTTGAGTACCTCGTTTGAACAACTTGTAATTCGTTTTCTTTGGCTGTTAAAGACTCCTGTAATGTGGCAACTTTCTGTTCAATCTCCTTTAGACTGACAATTTCTTTCAATTTCGGTTCTTCTAGTTGTGCTTCTAATTCTAAAATTCTTTGATTACATGTTCTATTATTTTCTGTCAGCTTTTTAAGGCGGTACAAGGCATCATCCAACAAAGTTTGTTTGGCAATGATATCTTGACTATAATTCCTTAATGCAGAATTTTCTTTCTCAAGATATCTCAACCGCTCTTTTAATTCTGTTGGGGTTAATTCTTGAGCCATTGCAGCACCTTGTTCACCTTTAAGTTGCCCTAACTTAAGTTCCTCATTTTCTTCTATAAGTCTGTCACGTTCTCTAATCAATCGTTCCTTTTCTGCTAATGCAGTTTCGTACTTGGACTCCAATGTTTTGCTCATGAAAATAACTTTATCAGTTTTTTGCATCTGCTCATCTAATTTCTGTTGTAATTCTGCTGCCTGGTTTTTGTATAATTCTGACTGACTTTTCCAAATGTTATGTTTTTTGCACTCTTCCTCATATTTTAGATTTGTCTGCAAATATTCAACATTTTTATCCTCAAGGACTTTCAACCGTCTTTTTATATCAGTGTAATCTTCCAGTTTCTTCTTATAGGACATCAGTGTTGTCTCTAATGTTTGCACCTTATCAGCAGTTTCAGACAGTGCATCAACTTCATCTTGCAGACGATTTGTAGCATCAGCGGCAACTTGTAATTCAGCAATTTTTTCTTGTAATGTAGAAATTTGTTTTTCTTGGCTGGAAATTTTTGCTATGTAGTCATCTCTAATTGTTTCAAGCTTAAATATTTCGTCATTTAATAAATCTATCTGTTGTCGATTATCAGGACTGCGTGTTATTCCCAATGTTTGTTTTTCTTTAAGTTGTATCCTTAACAACTTATTTTCAGAAAGTAAACCTTGCTTTTCTTCTTGTAGTGATCGCACCTCCTGCTCAAAATTGTGACACTGCTGTGCCAAGGTTTCTTTAGTTTCATTTGCTGCATGTAAGTCGCTTACTAATTTTGAAATTCTAGAATCCGTATCTAAACTGAAGAATCCTGAGTGACCTTGGCCACCTGCTAATTCTCCTAATTGTTGAATAGCAAGCATTATGCACTGTTGCACTGATAGTTCTAATGCCCTTATTTGTGATATATATTCTTCCTTTCTTTCACAATCGACGGCACATCCTAATTGCAATAAATTTAATGTGTAAAAAAATCAATATATAAATGGTATACTTACCCAAAACCAAACGTAAGAGTTTACCCAGTTCAACGATATCATTTGTTTCACCAAGTTTAACAATATCTGGTCTTCCAACCATCGAAATCTGTTGTCGTAATACGTCTTGATAATATTCTAAAATACATTCGTTTATCTTCTTCAAGTTGCTCACCTTCAATCTCCAATTAGAACCAACGTCAACTTTAATTTTCGGTTCCAGCTTACTGAAGTGTTCTGGGGATATTTGCATAAGTACATGAAGTATAGCAACCCCATCACTTATATCTGCAGTTGATCTCGCTCGATCGGTTGTTAATGTTTGAAACCATTTTATAAGACTCTTACAAACATCATGTGAAGGATCCATGATTCATTTAATCAAAATTATATACTTAATTATCAGACTAATTCGACATATGTCAGTATGTCAATAACCAGTAACATATCAGCTGTGATAGATATCAGTAAGCATAAATAGATTGTTCAATTAGGTCAGCAAAACTTTTGCTACTTACGTCTTATTTAAACCGTAAGTTTATGTGACAAAAAGTTTTAAATAATGCATTTTAGTGTACGCTTTGATTACATCTATTCATAAGAAGGAAAGCAGTTTTATTGATGCAAGCTGTTTACATTTAACCTTGTGCAAATTGTTATTTCCACTTACAAAAAATACTTTATATTTATAGAGCGAATCGGATTATATGGTAAATGTGGTTGTAAAATGTAAAATGTGGTGGCCCTGCTGAACGCGCTTAATATTACTGCCGCGGCCCTAGAAGTATTAGCACCACGATAGCTCATACACGTTTTCTGTTTTTACTAAGTTATTTTTATTTAAAAGTCATACTTTATTTATTATTAATTAATTATAGCAATAAGTAAATTGAGAATATGTTAATAAAATTTTACGAAAACTTTGCATGGTACGCCTATGGATACCCCTGAAGTGAGATGCGAAAGCACTAAACGTAAAATATAAAATTAATTATGTGAATTCTTTCAAACAATGTTAATAAACATTCTGTTATCAATCGAGTTTTGTTTTGTATTTATGAAGAATGAATACATCATGCATGCATGTATGTACATCCCCTAAATACAAATATACGAACTATCACGAATAGTGGCTAATTTCATAACATGGATTATTTATAGGTTAATTTTCAGAATTAAAATGTAATTGGAAGATGGTAATGATTATTGTTTAATTAAACATTTCAAAATTTAATATAATTTGTTGTTACAGAACGTATGAAAAATGGAAAGCTCTACGAATTCGGATTTGACATTGCAGTCAGCAGAAGATGATCAGTGTATATTTATGCCCAGTAGTTTATTAGAACAAACTGAAAATTTAGATGACTGGTTCACTCGAAATGGCAATTTTTTGATAACAAATGATAGAATAATAAATAATAATAAATAAATAATAAATTAGATCCTTTGTTAAACCAAACAAACACTGACATCTGTCGACAGACTAAGTGATTGTGAATTGGAAACAGAAATAACAATTCAGAATTTGACTTATGTAACTTGTTCAGATTTAAAGGGTCAAAGAGAAGCAAACTTCGAGTATAAAGTTAAAAAATCAAATGAGCCGAATTATACTAAAATAAATGTACTAGAGGATAAACTAAATTCCGGAATTAAAATCCTATTTTCGTCTTGCAATAAAGAAGAGACAGGGAGAGAAAAAAAAATTACACCTTACAAAAAGCTTTTATAGCTCGTAGATTGCAATTGAAGATGTCAATTTCATCACATACGCAGTTGTAATTAAAGCATATGTTGTAAAGAGGTGAAGACTAAAATATTCGTTCGAGGAGTAGGTGGGTTAAAAGTGTTGAACGAAGAAATTTGGCTTTGTAAATTTAAATTTTGATTATAAATAAATTTCTTTATACATTTATATATATATTTAACCTGATATAATATTAAATACATTGTGACAGAGTATTATGAGTGTTTCTATTTCTTAAATTTTTATAAGCTAGATTAGTTTTCTATAACATTTTTGCTATGTATTAGACTTTTAATTTTGAGTCTACCAAGGACAGAAATTTTAAAGCGATTCCATAAAAAATGGATATAAATGGAAAAATAAAATTTGATTTATAATATTTATTTACATAATTCATATAAAGCTATACAAATAAAACACGATATAAATAAGCACCAGACATCACAACATTGCTAAAATCTAATTTTGTGTGTTATTGACAAAGTTATATACTGGATACATGGGATTATATTTTTGGACGTTATTACTGAATCTTGTATACTGATTATCGTCTTTATCTTGGATATTTTGAGTACCAAATTTACTTTCACCAAACGTCGGAACTAAAAGAAAAAGTATGTATATATGATAAATATTTATTACTTTGAGATTTATTTTTTAAATAAATATTACCTGATGGATACAATCCGCCATTTTCACCTGCAACCCATCCTATATGGGTTGTATCGCCTGAATTATCTTGAGGTGGTATGTTAATAGTAGTATCTATTGGCATTTGTGGAGCTGAAGGAGTTGGTCCAGGCATTAAAGGAATAGTACCTATTGTTATAGGTATTTTTCCTCGTAAATTGGCATGAAATCCTGCCACACAGACTTCAACCTTATAAATATGAGGTATCATTAAAATAATTCAGAATAGTTAGAATGTGATCCTTACAAGTATTTCATAGTCCACATCAATAATAGAACAATTAATGAGATTAGATGGCGGCAAAGGTGGTAAAACCATAGGTTGATTCCAAGTTTTCGAGCCATGTGATGCTACAGGACCAACTTTTATTTCTTCTAATGTCACAATATTTTTTTTTGTTTCACGTCTTGGAAATTGTGAATAATATGATACAACCTATAAAAATCCATTACTAATTACCTAATTTAAATAAAATAAAATTTATTAGTATTTTTACTCAAAATTTAGTTAGAAAACTAATAGTTTCAATTCGACTGAGTCATTATCAAACCATATTTACAGATGTACACACCTACGCTATAACACAATTATGTATATACAATCACAAATGAAAGGAAAATAGTGCGAACACTAAATATATTTGAGATCATCTTTAATGGAGAAAAAAGCTGTCGTATTTATAATTTGTTTTTAAAATAGCAGAGAAGAATGGGTATATATGGTATGTCTGTTTATTAAACAATGTATTTAGTTGTACCTTTATTACAAAAATAGAGTGTTTTAAATTTTGAAATATAGCACTCTTGATTAATTAAATGATTAGAATAGATAACATTCTGAGGTTACAAAATACTACTGCTGACTTGGTGGGATTAAATGTTCCAAAATATCTGTTTGAATTTCAGGAAGTCTTTTCTGATTCATTTTTCTAACGTCCTAAACTAACAGGGCAATGTTTTTAAACACGCAGGCCATTAAAGATATTAATTGTTCAGAATACCTATTACATATATTAACTTTAACATTAAAAAAAAGTCTCATAACATTATACCACAGCAAAGCCAGAAGACAATCACTTTAAGAATGCATCAAAGCCCTAAGCTAAGGGAAGAATCTAATACATTATTCACTATACAATTTGATTAATAACTCAGTTAATTGAAAATTAACATTTAATTTGTTTTATTAAATTTATCTAAATATTTTTTTCTATTCACCTTATTTAATTGAAACGTTACATTTGCAATTTCCACGCTTGATATATTATCAACTTCAGCAATAATAGGAATTGTTTCGCCTGGAACAAACCCACTTTTTGGAATTAAAACAACACAAGTCAGAGGGCCAGATTTACACCAACAGCAACAGAAAAATTTTTCAAGAGTAACTTTCTGAGATTCCTAAATGAAAACCGTTTAATAAAATAATATAACTGTGCTTCAACAAAAATACCTTTAAGCTTGGATTAATATTCAGATCAAATGGATTTAAGACGGTGAATGCGACCTTTACCTCATGATCAAATCTCCATGGACGATCTAATACTACCTTAACAGTATATCTAATGTGTCCATATTCCCCTTCAAATGAAGAAGGCAAAGTTGGAGGAAGGACACATGTAAAAGGATAAACATGATTCCCAGGAGGCAATTCTATAGATGTGCCTAAAAATAAATAAAAATTGAAAAAAAGAATTAAGTTAAAAAAGTATTACGCAGCCTTGTTATTCAATACGAAACATTTACAGTTGCTCAAATTTAAACTTGGACAGTATCGCAATAAGTCAAGCATTTGTACCGGAATAACTTAAAAAAAAAAATCCTATGCAAAGGAGTAAATATATTTTTTAAATAGAATTCCCTGGATTTTTTCATAGTTTAAAAGCTTTATCTGTATAACTTTAAAAATAAAGATTGTTTATAAGACACTACAATTTTTGATTTCGAGCAACTGTAGTACCTATACTTACTCTCATTCCCACCAAGGCAATAATATTGTATTTTAAAATATTCTTCATGTCCACTTAGCTCTATTCTTTCATTTTCAGTTTTACCTTCATTATTAGTTCGAGATTCTTCAATGTACCAATTTACATCAGCCTCTCCTTTGACTTTAATTTGAATACCTAGAAATTTGTAACCTATAATACCAAATATATAGAAGAATAAAATCCACACCTCTAACTTTTTTGGGTTTATCTAAAGTAAGTTCTACTCTACCATTAACAGTTTGTCCTACATAATAAGTATTATATGGATTATCAAATTTAATCACACACGTTTGTAAGCCCATTTTAAACAGTCCTTGTCAAATACAAAATTCCAAGAAATTGTCATGTACAAAAATAGATACCACCATGTATCATGTAACTACTAGTTTAACAAGGTTTTAACTTGTGTTTTAACACTGTCTACAGCTCCAATTACGGCCGTGCAGGAATTAATATTTCCACGCAGCGGGAAATTCAAATACACAATGCTTACAGCCATCGTAGAAGAAGAAGTAAATGAAACACAAAAGTAATATATACATAACTTTTTAGCTGCTTTCCAATCGTCATCGGAGCAGCTCCGTTTGGAACTGCACTGAACAGAACAGTACAGGTACTGATAACTTGCATCTGGAAAGCGCAATGCGCACAACTAACTAGTAAACAAACAAAATAACCTTTGTTTTACGTTTTGTTAAAGTTTAATTTCAATTTAAAATTAAATAAAATTGTTAGAAATAGTTAAAACAGTATTTTATTAAAAATGGATAAACTGATGAAGCAATGTTTCGCCAATAAAGGCACAAACGCAAAATATAAACATAACCATAACCTAACTTATTAACTGCACCGCATTTAAGTTTTAGTAGGTGCTTGAGGGGAAGAGGGATTACCTGTATCTGTACTAAACGGTGCAGTTGTCAAATCAATTGGAAAGCGTTTTATACGTTTTGTACTGCACCGGAGCTGTTCCCAGCGACGTTTGGAAAGCTGGTATAATAAAACAAATTGGTATACATATAATATACAAATGAATTACAGAATATTAAAATAACGTCTCCGGTTACGTTTCCTTAAACTAATTATAGCAATAAGTACATTGAGAATATGTTAATAAAATTTTAGGAAAACTTTGCATGGTCCGCCAATGGATAACCCTGAAGTGAGATGCAAAAGCACTAAACGTAAAATATATGTTAATGATGTGAATTCTTTCAAGCAATGTTAATAAATATTCTGTTATCAATCGAGTTTTGTTTTGCATTTATGAAGAATGAATATATCATGCATGCATGTATGTACATCGCCTAAATACAAATATACGAAATAGTGGCTAATTTCAGAACATGGATTATTTATAGGTTAATTTTCAGAACTAAAATGTAATAGAAGGTAGTAATGATTATTGTTTAGTTAAACATTTCAAAATTTAATAAATTTTGTTGTTACAGAACGTATAAAAAATGGGAAGCTCTACGAATTCGGATTTGACATTGCAGTCGGCAGAAGATGATCAATGTATATTTATGCCCAGTAGTTTATTAGAACAAACTGAAAATTTAGATGACTGGTTGACTCGAAATGGCCATTTTTTGATAACAAATGATAGAATAAACGAAAATTTGATAAATAATAAATTAGATCCCTTGTTAAACCAAACAAACACTGACTTATGTCTCGACAGACTAAGTGATGGAGAATCGGAAACAGAAATAACAACAATTCAGAATTTGACTTATGTAACTTGTTCAGATTTAAAGAGTCAAAAAGAAGCAAACTTCGAATATAAAGTTAAAAAATCAAATGAACCAAATTTTACTAAAATAAATGTACTAGAGGATAAACTAAATTCTGGAATTAAAATCCTACTTTCGTCTTGTGATAGTAAGGTATGTGTTCTTTTCTACGATAATGATGATAAACAAATACTTCCTCCATGTTATGTGGCATTGTCTGAAGCAGGTGGACAAACATATGCACAAAAAGAAAAACAGTCTGTTGTAGAATTAGGCAAAATTGAAGTTGCAAATGATGTTAATATTGTACTGCCTCGATTACTTACTGATATGGGATTACGATTATTTATGTGTCCTTTAAATGATTGCAACCAAGTGTTTTTAAGATTGGGTAGTGCCAAATTACATGCATTGGTGCATATGGGTCATAAACCTTATCAATGCACATTTCCTGAGTGTACATGGGCATTTCATACTCCATTTAAATTAAAACGACATCAAGAGACTCATGCGAAGAAAAAAGAATTTGTTTGTCCTGTTGAACACTGTTTACGTAGATTTACAACAATTTATAATCTTAATAACCATAAGCGTTTACATGAACGCCCTGCAGACTTGCCATGTCCAGTTAAGGACTGTGATCAAAAATTCCAGACAGCTAGAGCTAGAGAACGACATCTTAAAAGTCATAGCCGTTCTGAAGCTCCATTTCGTTGTCCGATTAGTAATTGCAATAAGTCTTTTTTCTTAAATACTACTTTAACAATACATGCAAGGACTCATTCACATAAAGATTCTGAATTGCAATGTAAATGGCCTAATTGTGGAAAAGTATTTGAGCAACCGTGTCGATTAAAGGAACATTCAAGAAAGCATACTGGTCAAAGGCCATATTGTTGTACTTTTGAAGATTGTAAATGGGCATTTCCTACTGCAAGTAAATTAAAAAGACATCAAAATATTCACACAAATGATCGTAAATTTCATTGTACTATTGGTACATGTACTAAATCATTTTTGAGATCAGAACATTTAAAGGAACATACTTTAACTCATATAGGACAACGTATGTTTCAGTGTGAAGGTATGTATTTAATCATAAGATTTATTTATGTATGTATGTATATTGTTTTTTTGTTTAATAATAATTATGTATTTATCATTAATGTATGTTTAAAAAATTAAAAACACCGTAATGTTCATTGATTTAATGTTATATGTTAACTATTTTTCGATTTTTTATGCTTTTATCAAGAGGATAAAAAAGACTGAATTTAAAAATTACATTTTTTTGTGAAGTGATAAATTGTATCTTGGTATCTTATTTTTGATCGGGACAGATGCGTACAGCCCGACCTTTCTAACATGGCGAATGGCTTGGTATTGAGGATTGCAAGGGGATATTTGGAGTACGGTCAACTTTCTATTGACTTATTGTATTGTAGTTACGCAGGTTAGTTTACCCCTGTTTGACCTAACAAACAGATCAGATGAACTTGATCAGTAGGCGCCACTTTTGCCATGTTCTGCTGGCCGGACTGTAGTTGTCTGACTATTATGTATTTGTATGTAAAGTTATATGCAGATATTGAATTTCTTATTTCATGTTAATTGGATTTAATTATTTTTATAGTGTGTGCAGCAAGTTTTTTGGGAAAATCGACGCTGTACTTACATATTAACAAGTGTCACCCTGAACAAGAACTGTGTGCAAGAGCAGTACCATTTCTTCAAAACTCTGACAAACCTAGTGCCGATACACTCCTTGAACAAGCCATACAAAGTCTTGGGGTTCCATCTGACATGATATTAGGAACTGGACTTCTTCCTGATGAACCGTTAGATTTATTAGAAAATGAAAATTTTTCTACTGTGAATTTACGAGATCTGGATTAATTACTTAGTTGATAGTGTTTGGCCAAAAGCCTCTATATAATATTCCAAATGGAATTAAAAAGATAGTCATATGTTTAAAAAACTTGTACGTTTTAATCGTTTTGCTTCAGATATTTTTAAATATTTTAAGCTGTAACATTACAGTTAATGTTATACAGATAGTTATATTTTGTAATTGTGGAACTGTATTTGTGATTCAAAAGTTTTAATTTTATTTGTCTTTAATCTTAACAAAGCATAGTACTTAACAAATGATTCATGCTTTGAAATTCTTTTTTAAACATTTTAACATATATTTATGTAAATGTATATGTTTGTCAGGAACATTTATAAAAGGAATGCAACAATTTATGGTGATCATGTCCAGAGGTTGTTTTGGCGTTTTAGGCCAATCTGAAAGGAAGTAGCTGGTGTGTGTATATGAATGATGGATGCATTAATAAATTAGTTAAGCTGTCGACAAGAAATTCAATTTGCACTTGTAAGAAAGAAAAAAAGGTTGTTGTGATGAAAACGATAATAAAATGCTATGCATGTTAATAATAAAAAAATAACTTCTGAAGAGGCAATTTTTATGACTAACAACAAAAACTAGAAAACCTTAATTATTTTGAAAATTGCGTCTTTATAGTCGGTTTAAAAAATTTCT